>JAQZBX010004801.1:0-58721 GCA_029593785.1 Cabassous unicinctus
AAAAAAAGAGGGAGAGAGAGACAGACTGCACTAAAACTCTGGCTAGAAAGGCTGCACTCACCCAATCTAGTTTCTGTTGACTGGACCACCTTAAAAAAATGGACTTTTCTGGAGGCATGTGCCTTTCTGCATTGGTGCCATCTGGCTCCTCAGGGCAGAACACCTTAATGGGGAAAAAATCAGAGACAGAAAAGGCTCACAGAGGAAAAAAGATGGGGGAGGGGGTAGTTAAATGGAATTGCTGTGAGATAGGAGTGTCCCAAATGGAAAAGAATAAGGAAAACAGTGCATTGAGTGAGTAGGAGAATGTAAGCAAACCATAGGACCGGGGAAGAAAGTTCTACACAAGAACAAACAGAATAGACCAAGACTCCCATAGAAGGAACAGAAGAAAGGAAGTTTTCTCCTGCAGGTGAAAGAATTACACAAAAATTGCAATCTTAAAAATTGTACCATATATGAAGAGCAAGAGTCAGATGAAGAAGACATGAGAAAATCAGTTCATCTAAACACAGGCTATTCTAAAGATCTAGAATAAGTTGGACTAAGCATCAAAGAAAAATCTTAACACAAAGCCAATAACAATAAAACCCTAGACAAGAGGGAGAAACTGAACTTCAGAGTTAACTCATCAATATAATCAGATGTCTACACATCAGCAAGAAATTACAAGCCATACTAAGAAACAGAGAGATATGGCTCAGTCAAGGGGACAAATTAAAACTTCAGAGGAGACAAAGAATTTGGAAAAACTACCCAAAGTTGAAACAAATCTGCTAAATTTGTTTGTAGGAGATGAAGGAAAATATGCATAAAGGGATAAAGGATATTAAGACGAGAACATGTGAACATAAAGAAGAATAAGAAAGTATAAAAAGAAATAATAGAAATTATGGGGATGAAAGGCACAATAGTAGAGATTAAAAATACACTAGAGGCATACAGCAGCAGATCTGAAGAGGCAAAAGAAAGAATCAGCAAACCAGAAGACAGGACAATTGAAATCATAGAGTCAGAGAAACAGAGAAAAGAATAGAATAGAAGTGTGTCAGGGATTTAAATGACAGCACAAAGCACACAAACATTTATGTCTTCATTGTTCCAGAAGAAGATGGGAAGGGAAAAGGGACAGAAAAAATATTTGAGGAATTATTGGCCAAAATTTCTCCAACTCTTATGAAAGACATAAATAAACATGTTCAAGAAGCTCAACACACTCTAAGCAGAATAAATCCTAATAGACCTACTCAGAGTTACATAATAAACAAAATGTGAAATTGCCAAAGAAAAAGACGGAATTCTGAAAGCTGCAAGAGAAAAGTGATTTGTCACATACAAGGGAGCCTCAAAAGACTAAGTGCTGATTTCTCATAAGAAACCATGGAAGTGAGAAGGCAGTGGTTGACATATTTAAGGTACTGAAAGATAAAAACTGCCAGCAAAAATTCTTTATCTGGCAAAACTGTCCTTCAAAATTGAGTGGGAGTATAAAATACTCACAGATAAATAGAAACTGAGAGAATTCATCAACAAGAAGACTCTCCTACAAGAATTACTAAAGGGATTTCTGCAGGATGAAAGGAAAAGACAAGAGACTGGTTTGGAGTAGTGTGAAGAAATGAAGATTAAAAGTAAGGATAACTAAAAAGGTAAATGTAAAACCCCATAGTACTGCATGCTTAATATACAACTCTACTCTTTAATTCCTATAAGAGTCAGAATGCAATTGAACAAGAAAAATGTCTATTTCTTAATAATGTACTTACAAAATATAAAGTGGTATAGTGGGATAAAAACCATGTAAAGAGGGGAAACAGAGGGATATGGGAGAAGAGGACATGTATGCTATTGAGGCTAGGTTGTTATATTTTCAAATTGGATGGCTATATATGTAGATTGTGTGATATAAGCACTGTCTTTACATTAATAATACTTAATGTTAATAGATTAAACTCCCCCATCCTAAGACACAGAGTGGCAGAATGGATAAAGATGCATGACCTTACTATGTTTTTTACAAGAGATTAACCTTAGACCCAATGACAAAAATAGGTTGAAAGTGAAAGGTTGGAAAAAGATGTCCAATGCAAAAAGTAACCCAAAAAAAGAGTGGAGGTACTTATACTAATATTAGACAAACTAGATTTTATGACAAAAGCTGTTATTAGAGACAAAGAAGAACACACTATGTTAATAAAAGGGACAATCTACCAAGAAGAAATAAAAATCATAAATATTAATGCACCTAGCCATGGTGCCCCAAAATACATGAGGCAAACTCTAGCAAAACTGCAGGGAGAAATAGACATCTCTACAACAATCTTTGAAGACTTCAATAAAACACTTGTCAATATATCGAGCATCTGGATATAAGATTAATAAGGAAATAGAGAACTTGAATATATGATAAATGAACTAAAAAAAAACATATAAAATATCGCACCCCAAAACACCTGGATATTCATTCTTCTTAAGTGCACATGGATCATATTCCAAGATAGACCAGATGTTGGGTAACAAAGCAAGACCAATAATTTTTTTAAAAGATTGAAATTATATAAATCATCTCTTCCAACCATAATGGAATGAAGCTGAAAATCAATAACAGGCAGAGCACTGGAAAATCCACAAGTATATGGAAGTTAAATAACACACTCTTGAACAATCAGTTGGTTAAAGAAGAAATTGTAAGGGAAATCAGTAAATATCTTGAGATGAATGAACATGAGACAATTACACCAAAACTTATGAGATGAAGTGAAATAAGTGCTGAGAAGGAGATTTACAGCACTAAACACTTACATTAAAAAAAAAAAAAAAAGTAAAAGAGCTAAAATCAAGGATACTGCAAACTGGGAGGATTTAATTCCAAAGCAAGGAAACTAATCCCAAAGCAAACAAAAGGAAATAACTAACAATCATTAGAGCAGAAAAAAATGAGATTGAGAATTAAAAAAATACAGAAAATTAACAAAACCAAAAGTTGGTTCTTTGAAAAGATCAATAATATTGACAAACCTTTAGCTAGATTGACAAAGAGATAATTATAGAATACACAAATAAATAAAACCAGAAATGAGAGGAGGAACATTACTACTGGCCCCACCAAAATAAAAAGGATTATCAGAGGATACAACCTATACTGACTCTAGAAGAAATATAAGACATCAACAGACCAATTAAAAATAAAAAGATTAAATCAGTCATCAAAAACCTCCCAATAAAGAAAAGCCCAGGACCATATGTCTTCTCAGGTGAATTCTGCCAGTCATTCCAAGAAGAATTTATCCCAATCCTGCTCAAACTCTTCCAAAATATTGAACAGGAGGAAAAACAACCTAACTCATTTTATGAGGCTAACATCACCCTAATGCCAAAGCCAGATAAAGATACTATAAGAAAAGAAAATTACAAATTTCTCTTATGACTATAGATGCAGAAATCTTCAAAAAATACTTGCAAATCAGATCAAGTGGATTTTATCCCAGGTGTGCATGTTTGGTTCAACATAAGAAAAGCTGTTTATATAATTTACCACATTAACAAAGCTAATGGAAAAAAAACACAAAAAAACATGATCATCTCCTGTATTAGTCAGTCAAAGGGGTACTGATGTAAAATACCAGAAATCAGTTGGTTTTAACAAAGGGTATTTATTTGGGGTAGAAGCTTACAGTTACCAGGCTATAAAGCATAAGTTACTTCCCTCACCAAAGTCTATGGCCATGAGTTGGAGCAAGATGGCTGCCAACATCCACAAGGTTTCAGGCTTCTTGGGTTCCTCTCTTCCCAGGGCTTGCCTCTCTCCCAGCTCAGGCTTGCTTTCAACACAAGCCAGGTATAGACTATCAGGCAAATGGCTTGTCTCTTTTCCCGGGGCCTTCTCTCCTTCCTCATGACCAAGTTCTTCTGTGTGCTTACTTCCCCAGTCTCCAGCATTAAAACTCCAAACTCCCTTCTCTGTGGTGCAGTTTCTCTGTGAGTCCCCACCTACCAAGGGGGCGGGGATGCAACATCCTACTGTCGTGGCCCAGTCAAAGCCTTAATCATTATTTAATCAAGTAAAAAAGTAAAACTTCTGAATCCAGTACACTCTAATATGTCCAGAGGAAAAGACCAGTTTACAAACATAATCAATATTACTTTTAGAATTCATCAATAATATCAAACGGCTACACCTCCATTGATGCAGAAAAAGCATTTGACAAAATCCAGCGTACTTTCTTGATAAAAACACTTAGAAAAATAGGAATAGAAGGAAATTCACTCAACATAATAAGAGCATATATGAAAAACTCACAGCTAACATCATACTAAAAGGTGAAAGCTTGAAAGCTTTTCCTATATGATATGGAAAAAGATAAGGATGCCCAGTGTCATTAATATTATTCAACATTCTGCTGTAAGTTCTTGCCAGAGATAGTTAGGAAAGAAAATGAATAAAAGGTATCAAAAAAGGAAAGGAAGAACTAAAAGATTCACTATTTGCAGATCACATCATCTTATATATAGAATGCCCTGAAAAATCTACAACAAAGCTACTAGAGCTAATAATTGAATTAAGCAATGTGGCAGGGTACAAGATCAACTAGCAAAAATCTAAACTCTAGTAATGGGCAATCTGAGGAGGAACTCATGAAAAAAAATCCATTTACAATAGCAACTAAAAAAATCAAATATCTAAGAATAAATTTTACCAAGAATATAAAGAGCTTCTACAAAGAAAACTACAAAATGTTGCTAAAGAAATCAAAGTCCTGAATAAATGAAAGAACATTCTGTGTTCATGGATTGTAAGACTAAATATCATTAAGAAGTCAAGTCTATGCAAATAGATTAAAAGATTAAACACAATCCCAATTCAAATTCCAATAGCCTTCTTTGCAGAAGTGAAAATTCCAGTTGTCAATTTTTTTTGGAAGGGAAAGGGACTGAAAATACCTAAAATCATCTTCAAAAGGAAGAAAAAAGTTGGAGGACTCACATTTCCTGACATTAAAGCATATTTCAAAGCTATAGTGGTAACAACTGCATGTCATTGGCACAAGGATAGACATATTGACTAATGGAATAAAATGGAGAGTTCACAAACAGACCCTCATATCTATGGCCAACTGATCTTTAACAAGGCTGTAAAGTCTCTTCAATTGAGAAAGAATAGTCTCTTCAACAAATGGTGCTGGGAGAATTGGATATCCACAGGCAAAAATATGAAAGAGGACTCTTATCTCACAGCATATGCAAAATTCAACACCAAATGGATCAAAGACCTTAATATAAAAACCAGGACTATAAAGCTCCTAGAAAAAAATGTAGGGAAGAAACTTCAGGATCTTGTGTTAGACAATCATTTCCTAGAATTTACACCCAAAGCACAAGCAACAAAAGAAAAAATAGATAAATGGGACCCCCTCAGAATTAAAAACTTTTGTGCATCATAGGGCTTTTTCACAAAAGTGAAAAGGCAACCTACTCAGTGGAAACCATATATCTGATAAGGGCTTAATATCTAGAATACATAAAGAAATCCTACCATTCCACAATAAAAAGACAAATAACCCAATTAAAAAATGGGTGAAAGACCTGTATAGACATCGTTCCAAAGAGAATATACAAATGGCTTAAAAGTGCAAGAAGGGAGAGGATGTGGCTCTAGTGGTTGAGTTCCCGCTTCCCACATGGGAAGTCCCAGGTTCAGTTCCCAGTGCCTCCTGAAGGAATAAGAACAAGCAGCAAGCAAAACAAATGAGAAGACCAACTCAGGGAAGCCAATGTGGCTCAGTCATTGAGAGCTGACTTCCCACATGTGAGGTCCTGCATTCAATCCCTGGCCCCTGGTACCTAAGAAAAAAAAAAAAGAATGAAAAGAAAAAGGTGCATGAAAAGATGCTCAACGTCACTAGCTTTAGGGAAATGCTAATCAAAATCACAATGTAATACCATTTCATGTCCACTAGAATGGCTACTATTAAAAAAATAAACAAATCTACAACTGTTGGGCAGGATATGGAGAAATAGGAACACTCATTAATTGCTGATGGGAATGTAAACAGGTGCAGCCACTGTGGAAGACAGCTTGGTAGTTTCTCAGGAAGCTGAGTATAGAATTACTATATGAACTGGCAACCATGGTACTAGGTATTTATCCAGAGGAATTGAAAGCAGGGACTCGAACAGATATTTCCACTTCAATGTTCATAGCAGCATTATTCACTATTGTCAAAAGATGGAAGCAACCCAAGTGTACATCAACTGATGAATGGATAAAGAAAATGTGACATATACATACAATGGAAAATTATTCAGTTGTAAAGAGGAGCGAAGTCCTGATGCATTCAACAAAATGGATGAAATTGAGGACATTATGCAAAGTGAAATAAGCCAAACACCAGAGGACAAATATTATATGACCTTCTGATAGGAGCAAATTATAACAAGCAAACTCATAGAGTTGGAATCTAGAATATAGATAACCATGGGATGGGTTGGGTTTAGAGAATGGGGAGTTGGGGCTTAATTTGTACAGAATTTCTATTTAAGTTGATTGCAAAGGTTTGGAAATGGATAGTGGTGATGGTAATATATTATTATGAGTATAATTAACAGCACTGATTATAAGTGAATGTGGTCAAAAGGGGAAACATTAGGTCATATATGTTACTAGAATGAAAATTAAGAGATAAAGCATAGGACTGTATAACACAGTGACTCTATTGTAGATGATGGACTATAGTTTATATCACAAATATAAAAATCTTTCATGAATTTTAACAAATGTACAATACTAACACAAGATGTTCATAATAGGGTGGTACAATGGAAAAATATACCTAATGTAAACTATGGATGATTGTTAATAGTACTATTTTAATAATTTTTCATCAATTATAAAAAAGTAATTACTGCTAATAAATCAATACAATTACAAAAGCATGGTATCAATTGTAACAAATGTTCCACACCAATGCAATGTATTTGTGGTGGAGTGATGTATGGAACTCCTATATTTTATGTATGATTGGTCTGCAAACCTTCAACTTCTCTAATATGTGTTTTTTAATTTACACAATTTCTCCACCCACAAAAGAAATGACTTCTGGAAACAAATTAAAAGAAGAATTCTTCTTTTAAAATGCAGTCTATCCACTAGTGGCTTAGATCATATTGAGGGCATTTAATCTATTCTATACTCCACCAACATAACCCCGCAAAAGAGTGAATGTATCTGCCAGCCACTTTTCTCAAATTATTTTTAAGGCTGGAAATTACTCTAGGGACCTTCTAGTTCTTCAGCATAATAGCATTATTTTAATGATATGTTACACATATAGTCCAAGTTTAACTTGAAATATACTTAATATTATTGGTTGGCCCTTGAAATTTATTTAAAAATAGATAATTGGGGCTATAATTTTTGAAAATATTACAGTTTGTATATGTCTTCATCTTGGTTTTATTTTAGATTTTGTTGTTGCTGCTGTTACTCCTCTGAATCTGGAAATTGAAAATTGTTTTAAAGGGGTAATTATTTTTACTGGATTCTTTTTTTAATTTGGAGTGATAACATAAGCCAGTCTGTGAGCTCAATTGTTCTCTTCTACTTTATATATTTTGTCCTAGAAATACTTGGTATTTTCTCACAGGTAATTAAAAACTGACCCTTAATTTATTTTGTTGCTAAACATACCTCTTCCTGCCATCTCCCCCATGGCTTTGTTTAGCTCTCAGTCAGCTGTTGAGAATTTTGTTTCAGGGTTTTGACATTATGTTTCTTTACCTTTTTATCCATTTTTATATCTAATTGGGAGTTGATGTGGAATCAAGTGCATTGGATTTTAATTTCAGACTTTTTAATACCATTTTATTTTTGATTCTTATTTAAGTGTTATTTGTCATTTGTGATTTTTCTTATGTTTTCTCCTCTTTGTGCCACTTTGCACCATAAAAATCATGTTTTATGTGGTTCTCCAATCAGCATCAATGGTTACATAAAGGATTTGCTCAACAAAGCTATCATGTTAAGCAATACGTCATATTATGCTTTCATTGAACATGGTCTAATATAAAAAAATTAACACAATATTATTTCTTTTTAATCTAAAACAAAATAGAAAGAATGACTTGTGTATCTTTTTATTCACCTTTTTAATTTTTGTTATAATTTTGTTGTGGGCTTTCTGAGTAAATAAATATAAAATGATAGCCACATTTTCATAAAAATTTAAATGTTTCATATCTTGTTTGTGTATTTATAAATTCTAAGATAGTTCACATCCATTTATATCCATTACATGTTATTTTTTTTTTTTAATAGGTGCTGGTATGGAACCTGGGACCTCATACATGGGAAGCAGATGCTCAACCACGGAGCTATACCCACTCTCCCATTATATTTTACTTTTATCATTTATGTCCCTTGTACTTCTTTCTATGGTTTTCTCTGTTTTGTTCCTTCAAATTTTGTCATCACATTATGTGATTATTTTTATTCCATTTTTTAATATGAGCTCTGCCAGCTCATATCTTTTCTCCTTATGTTTTCACACCATCTTTCCTGAGCTCTTGTGTCTCACATTATGCCTCTGATTATACTTATTTAGTAGTAATTATTCAATAAGTTTTTTAAAATCAGTCAGAATGATAAACCACAGTTTTCATCTACATTGTTGTTATGTTATTCTGGTGGGTATTTTTACTTGCCACTTGATTTTTCTTTGCTTTTTATCATACATTTTTGTGGTATCCTTGCATGTATTCTGAGTGGATTAATGTAAAGAAAGCATCAAGATCCTCTTGTAGGTTTTTAGTTCATCTAGTGTTTTGTTTGTGAATCTATTTAGCTTTTATTTTTTCCCAGTCAATGGAAACAGGCAGCTGTGAAACTGTTAAAATTTGGTGTTCCTTCTAATTTTTAGACAGAGATAGTCTGCTTTCTGAAAATACTCAGCAGTAGGACTCCTCTTCAAGACCAGACTTCTCTGTCCTTCATTTCCGACTCAAGCCCTGTGAAGCTCCTGCTGTGAGCTGGTACATGCCAATGCCAGTATTGTAAACATATGATTGAGGTTTGCTTCTCAAAGTGTGCTCTTAATCTTTCAAAAGTGAAATTAGTTAACTCTTTTTTGAACTCTTCATTGGTACCACCCTTTTCACCACATCTTCTCACAAAGCCTTCCTGCTCACTTCCCATTGCTCTTGACAGCCTTTCCACATATATTGTGATTCTATATTTCAAGCTTTTTAAAGAGTTTTGTTAAAGATGGAGTTTGAGTATTTCTCATTCTTCTTATCTTTGATTGATTTCTATAAGGGAATGCTATGCTCACGCTGTCGGGCAGGTGCCAATGACTTATGCGTGTAATGGATTTTAATTATTTTTAAATAAATAATGAAATCTGTATTATCTTAAAAATGTGAATTTATCAAGAATTTCATCAAGTGAATTCTCTCATATAGAATGGGGACATCAGACACTAACACTCTTACTTTACTTTCCATAGTTTGTTAAATTCTAAGCTACAAATAGTTTATTTTATAAAATTATTATTTAAAAAATATTTATCTACTCTTTTAAAAGTTCCTTTTGACATTTCCCTCATGATTTCTAGCAAAACTTAAAACAAATTTGGAGCTTTCGCACATGAGCCACATCATCTTGGCTGTGCAAGTATTTTTCTGTATCAGTGAAGTTAAAAAGTCACTTAGATTCAACTTGGCATTGATCTCTCTTTATTTTTCCTTGCTTCATGGTAAGACCCCTCTAACTAAATACTGAAGATCTTGTTTATTCGTGGTAAACTTCTTTCGTTATATGCTTAATTAATATTTACTCATTGGTAATCAGAAAAAAGCAGAGAAGCCTAACAACCCAGGAATAAAAAAAGCATAGAACAATATCAACATAGCCATGTTCTGACCAAGTGACAAACAAAAATTTACAAAATGAAAATTTTGAACAGGAAAGAAAGGGCTTGCAGTCAAGTAAAGGGATAAATGACAATTTTCTAATCAGTGACTAAAGTTATTAATATATATTACCAAAACAGCCATTAAGGAAGTTCCAGGGCCCTATACTTAGAAACGTGCTGCATTCTTGCACTGGCTCTTGTCTCAAATGATAAAAATTTCTTCCTTTCTGACCTTTGCATGTTTGTGTATATGCCGGTCCAATTATTCTCTAAAACCTAGTTGATATATCTCTTTTCCCTTTAAATCATTGCCACGACCTAACTTTTTATTATGTTTTTGCTGATTTCAAGATACATCTTGAAATTTTCATTCTGCAAAGTGATTTATTTAACTTGCCTATGATTCTTAAACGGGTATTATATTATATTTCTGCTTTTGTAGATCTAAGTACACTTTCTGGTACATAGAATCTCTTCTATAACAAGCTATTTGTTAGTTAAGAATTCCTTCAAGATGTTCCTAAAATAATTAATTTGCACTCTCTTTCTGTCTTTTAGGGCACACATAAAATATAAACTAAATGTATATATTTTATTTCAATCTCATCATAATTTTTCACTAACTGTTTATTTGAACATGGTATTTTTTCTCCCCACTCCAGGTTTTTGGCTGACATAATTCAATAGATTTGCCTTAGGCAGTTTATAGTATCATAAAGTACAAATACATCAAAAGTCAAGCATAAGTTAAAGGGAATTGAGAATTTAAATGACTGCTCTAATTGGGGTTAGTTTATATCATTTAATTCCATCTGATCCCCATTATTTAAAATAGTTTTACTATAAATCTATAATGATACTATAGATTTATAGTATATATAAATCTGTAATGATAATTACAGAAAATAAAAAACCTATAAAATAAAAAACCAAAATCATAATAAATATCACCATGGATACCCATTTTTTATATATCAGTATAATTTCTGTCAGTTTTTTTCCTGTATATGTAAATCAATTTATTTGTGATAAAAATGAGATAACAATATTTATATTTTATAATGATTTTTCTCATAAGATTACACAGGAAGTGTTTTTCTTGTCATAAAACAGCCTTTAGACATGTTAAATCATTTTATGATATTTCAATTTTTAGATGTATTTTAAACCAACATTAATTTATTTATAGGTTATTTCATAATTTTTGTTGTTAGAAAATAATATATATCTTTTACATATTTTTTCTCTGCTCATCTTAAGATAGATAACTAGAAGTAGAAACATTTGGTTAAAGCATATATACATTTTAAGGAATTTAATGCACATCACTTATGATGACAATTCAAGATGATCTTTTCAAATATAACAGTGTTTTAACAGTTTATTAATTACACTGATAAAACCACAGACGAAACTGTGCTCTGCAGTGTCCTTACTGGTGCAATCATTGTACAAAACATCTTTTCCACAGCAGTTTTACCTGATTTTCAGTTTGCCCAGGTACACATACAACTGCATATTCTTTGCAGTGAAATAACTAGTTTATTTTGGCTTTAAGCCATTTGCAAATTATTCCTCGATCAAATATCTTCATTATAAAAAGTCAAACAAGAATCAGCAAAATGGTGAAGGAAATACTGTCCATGTTTTTATCCAACTCTAATTTAAACAATTGGGTTCACCAGTCTTTCTCTAAGTTTTTCCAGATTATCCTTTGACCACAT
Organism: Cabassous unicinctus; assembly: GCA_029593785.1. NCBI lineage: Eukaryota > Metazoa > Chordata > Mammalia > Cingulata > Chlamyphoridae > Cabassous > Cabassous unicinctus. The sequence continues at coordinate 11,633 of JAQZBX010004801.1, forward strand.
TAAAATTCATTGGTTGAGGCTGTTTGAGAGAGACTTCTCTTGGAACCTAAATATATTCAGCCATCACTAGAGTGAGGATTCATCAAATTCTCTCCATTTGCATGAGCTTCACCATCTAAAGGGAATTTATAAACAACTATAAAAGAATTAGGAATTGTCAAGCACTATATATGGTTTTTAATTGTGTATATTCTGTATTGTCCTCAGCCAAGACCATTCTCTAGTTTCTTTTGTTTGTCACTTCCAGAGGGATATATATTGCTTAAGCTTTTCTAAAAAAGAACACCAATGTTTGAGCTCACTTGCATATTCACAAATCTAAAGTCCAAATTTAAAATAAATATAGGTAGGCCATACAAGTTTTAGATTGACTACTGATATTTACAACCAATTTTTACATCCAGCAATATCCAGTTTATACAGACTTGCAGAGGAGCACATTCTCCCTTCAATTTCACAAGGAACCTACACAAAACAAGACAGTCATTCTGCAGGTATTTGGAATTCTTCACCTAGTAATAAAGAATTCTAAATCACTAAAGTGGATTTGAAAGAAATAAAAGTTATGGTTAGGATCCTACACTCTAGTCAACCATAGACATTTAAATTATGGAAACCACTAAAAATATTTACAAAAATGGCATTTAAAATATAAATTTCTGTTGTCTAGAATTATCAATAATTTTTTAAATAGTGCCATATAACTAAAATATCCCTACATGTTTCTAGCTGTTTCTAGACAGAAATTTTATATCATTTATATAGATTTTAAGTTAGTGACATGAGTTTAGCTTTTCAGTGTCTCATGAGTTACATGTATAACATTTCTAGTTAGTGTTAGTTTATACCCAAAGTGTCCAGTTAAACTGATGAAATTGCATTAATTTTTGAATGTTCCCTTACCAATTAGGATGTTTTATTTGGGTGACCTATATTTTGCTGTCCCAATTCAATCTGATGATATACATTAACTCAGTCAATTTATAATATTTTGCTTAATTTAAAAGAATTACTCTGGGGCTGCTATGATTTCACAGTAAATGAAATTATAAAAATGTAGTGATATATGAGTAATGCAATTTAAAATTGTGCCTTTTGTGATAAGGAGACAAACAAGTTGTCAGTAAGCTTCATGTGTATTTTCTTTCCTAGGAATTATATGTGATTTACAATTCATAAAAATTGTTTTAAGGTAGAATAAGAATGTGTATGATGTGATCTTTATGTCTCTTTGGGATAGTTATAAATGTACTGTACATTTATTTACTAGAGTTGCACAGCCCAAGGGTACTTAGAAATATATCTCCTTGAAGCTGAAGGTATAGTTGAAGTACATAAAACAATATTTACTAAGGTGTTGGGAGGTATATAAATATTACTGCTAGGACGGTTGATTAGATTGTCTCACTGCAAAATTTTGTGGTTTTATGTATTTATGTTGGGTGGGTTTTTTTTTTTTTGGTTGTTTTGTTTTTGCTTGCTTTATTTTAGCTTTTGATTCCACCTACCTCAAAGTCTTTCAATATTAAGGCTGCTGTACACTCAAGGTTACCTTAGTGGCATTGAATTAGTGTAAGTGAAGAAAGTTAATGTAATTACATCTGTATTTAAGATACTACCAGAAAATAACTTCAGCCTTGGAGAGACTAGAATCCAAGATATAGGGTAAAGTTTTGAACTCTTGAAAGGTAATGAATATTTGTATATGACCTTGAGAAAGACGTACCAAGAGGTTTCCCAGTTCCAAGTTCCTCTCACACTGTCCTATCACTCTAGTTTGAATTAACACTATTATAGAACTCATTCCCCCTGAAAGAATTATCAGCTATTAAAATGCAAATGCCCCGGAAAAGAGAGTACAAGAATCAATCAATCATGTATACTTTAATGAGAAGTAGTCATTCAAATCCTTCCCAACCTTATAGCTATCTGAAATTGAACATTGATTAGAAGGAGATGAGACAGAAGTACTTGGGAACCAGGAATAGGGAGAAGGGAAAACTAAATAGGAAATTAGAAAGTGCTGATAATAAATTTTGCATATTTTACAATGTTTCAAAGAGGTTGAATCCCAGGTAAGAAACAAATATTGGGGTGGTGCGGCTGAATGCAAGAACAGACTGTGCTATTGTAAAGCCTTACAGTGGTGCACTAGCATTCGAGGAGCAAAAATTATTATTATTTTCTCTGTCCTCTTCGTTACCTAGATGACAAATTGTCATGCAGAAGCATACTGGTACAAGTCCCGTAATGTAGGCATGTATCAGAATTTATGCAGTCAGCTTAGGTGTGCCTGCATAAAGAACACAAATATAAGCACATGCATCCTGAATTTGTCAGAATAACTAAAGAGACAATAAATAAAAAGGTCTTCACTTTTTAAAAATGATCTGCATATGATTTCCATAGACTTATACTCTCAAGCATGTAAAATATCTGTGATTTAGAAATATTTGTTTCAAATATAACTTTCTGTAAAAATATCTGCTTTATAAGGCAACATACTGTCTAACTCTTCTGCATTTATACTCTCATGTAAATTGAATAGAATAATGGGCTTTCTATAGAACTTAGATTTCAACTATCATTAACATCTTCATTGTTATCTTTATTTTTATGTGTTTGTATGTATGTGTTCAGAGTTATAGAGGAGAGAATCACAGACAAGCAAGCACAGATGGTTCACTGACTTCAAGGACATTTCTTGAAGAGCCTTTGAGATGAATCCTTTTTCTGCTGACCTCCTCATGGTCTATTGTCTTCCAAAACAATTTTGAAAGGCAAATCAATATATTTTAGTTATTAATTTGCATATAAAATATGCATATAAAATATAATATGTAAGTCATTATACATTATATATAAAAATAAATATAATGTACTTCCTGTATAAATATATTATGCACCCTCATATATATAATTGAACTGACACCAGCCACAATAAATTACCATAAAAGATTGCATGTTATACGAGAATAGTTTAATCTTTTGTTACACTTTCTTAGCACTGAGACATGATGACATGAATATGATGTCAGGACATAATAAAATTCATCTATTGCTCTAATTTGAAGAAATCCAATTACCTGCAAATACTGTCTTAGTTTTCCAGGGTTGCAATCACAAATATCACAGACTGGTAGACTTAAATAACAGGAATTTATTGTCTCAGAGTTTTGGAGGCTGTAATTCCGAAATCAAGGTGTTGGCAGAATCATGATTTTGCTGATGTCCACAGTGATCTCATGGTAGTTGACTGTAAAACCGTAACTCAGCCTCTGCCTCTGTCACATGGCCATCTTTCTACTTCTGTCTACTTTTCACTCCTACCCCCTGTATCCAAATTTCCTCTGCTTATAAGGATTTAAGTCATATTGGATTAAGGCCCACCCTGATTCAGTTTGACCTTATCTTAATAATAAGTTCTTCGAAGCTCCACTTTGTAAATGAGTCCATATCCACAGGACCTGGGATTAGGATGTGAACTTGTCTTTGTGGAGGACATGAATCAATCCATAACAAACACTTTTAAAAATGTAAAACTGGTTTGGCTACAAGGATGACAACCTTCTATATCTGACTGGATGTTCATGAGTAAGATCTTATCTCTGTTTTATTAAATCTTGTAAAAGCTGTATCACAATACATTTTTAGGACTATATATGGTAAATAATGGTGGTAAATCAGTTACTACCTCAACTAGTAATATTGTTTGCAGGTTATATCTTCTAATTAGGCATTTGTTGAATTGTCAGTTTTTGTTAATCCTGTTTTACACTATTTGGCTTATTTGCATTATTATTATTATTTTTTTAGTATACACTGGTGTAAAAGCATAAGGTAATGGGGCCTATGGATTAAATTCTGTATATTTATATGCTCTTATTTTCAATAAGAATTTGAATTTAAAAATTATTGATTATATTTACAATATTAGACCAGGTAAATTAAGAACATAGAGATGATAATAACAAATTAATTACAGATTCATATATCTCTGACTGTGCTTTAAATTTGTCATGTATTGGTTCTCTCCCTTTCACTTAGTAACAATATCATGGATTTATACTTTTATAAGTTGGTGTTTTACTTAACTCTAAATGTGAATAATTCCTTTCTAAAAACTTCTTACTTAAATATCCATCTAATTTGCTGCCTTTTCTTCAATAAAAATTGTAATTTTATTTATTACTGAAAAGAAAAGAAAACACCAAAGTAACACCTGAAAAGACAAGTTGCAACTCTCTGAATTTTACAGAATTTTTTTTATTTTCAACAGTCAGCATCAAAACTGTGAAGTAAATTGCTTTTGCATACTCCTGTACCATATGTCAGCCATCTTGCTTATCACTGAACAAGCCACATTTGAACTGAACAGCTCAGTATCAGTATGAGGGATGTGGTTACTGATTGAATACAGGTGTAATGCTTGATATACTGTCAAACAGTCTGACGTTAACCTAAGATCTTTGTTGAAATAGTTATTACTGATGGCACAAAATGTAATTGCTAATTTTCTGCCTGAGTGGTTACATATTTTCTCTAACTCTTAAGAGTTATTCATCCTTTTCCCACTGCCCATTCCTCAGAGTTTAAGGCAGATGTGTCAGTGGTCCATGGGCCAGTAATTGAACCTGTCACTTGCAATCTACCAGCTGCATTCTTCAGAAGTGTGACTACCGCTTTATTCGCTCTCCTGCATATTTTTCTCTAGGTATCAGATGTCTTACTTGAACCTAAGCTAATCAATATTCATTGTTTCTCTTTAATACTCCTTGGTCACAGTGCAAAGGAATTGGGGGTGACTCACGTCTGATTATTTTTTAGTATTTCTCATAGATCTCTGATTTTCAAAGGAAGTGCTTCATTTTGAGCCTAATTTTAATAAGTCAATCAATTGAATTGTGCATGTAGAAAGAGTGGGGGTTAAGTAAAGAAAGGGGTAGGAAGCTTTGATGGATTTGTTATTCCTATTTGAAAGAAAACCTTTTGAAAACAACAGCACAAATCAGGCTTACTGATGCACCTTTCTAAAGTTTTACTTAGTGGTACTGAGTGCTAGTGGTTAGTGTCCAGTGACCATCCAGGGCTTAGTGGTTTTGATAGTATGTTATAAAAAAAAACCTCAGTTTCAATAAATGTCCTACTTTCAAATGTGTGTTCTACTAAAACAATTCAGTTAAGCTATGGTTTACAGTAAATTTAAAGGGGAAAAAATATATATAAAAAGGTATGTTTAAGAAATCTTGGTAAACACTAAAGTGTATTTTGTTAAAATCAACTTATAGTTAAATCTATGTTTAAAAAATTATATAGATTGTTATATCTTATTTTATTGGTTGATTGATTTTATTTGCAAAGGATGGGATAATTCTCCCCATAATTCTGCTCCATGAATGAATAAACAGGATTATAAAGCTGTTGGATGAAATTTAAGATGGTGAAGTTTATCTCACATTATGCGAAGAATATGATAAATTTGTTTGACTTAGAGGAAAATATAGGCTCCGGTTTAAAATTCTGCCTTAACTCTTTATTAACTTTGTGACCAATGACAAATCATCTGCATCTCAGCCTTTATCTGTAAAAGCATTATAATAATTCCTGCTTTGCTAATTGATGTCAATATTAGAGATATATAGACAAATCAATTAGACAACATCTGGCAAATAACAGAGACATAATGTGTAGCAACTACTGTCATGGAACCTGTTATGAATACCAAAATTCCAGCAATAGGGAGACAATTTACTTATGGAAGCATCAGCTACCAGTATTAAGATCTGGGGAGAACATTTTCAAGTTTGGGTGAAAGAAGAAATGCAGACCAATGGTAGGCATTTGTTCTTATATTTGCATTTGTCTTGGATGTATTAAGAGTGGAAGGAGGTAGTGTTTACATATATCAACAATGCACTAAAATGCAAGATTTAGTGTATACACTAATTTGTTCACAGACTGATTTGTACAGGCACTGCATTGCAGATCACAGTTATTATTTGGTGCCACAATACAGGGGAAAGTGTCATCCCTTAAATTATATTCCATTAAATTTTTCAAACTGGCATATGTATAGGGTGGGGTTTCCAAATTTAAAATCTTATTTAATTTCTATGTCTTGAGTTTTATTGATACGTGTTTCAATTTGCCACCAGATGGCCACTTTCAGGTTGTAGAAGTAAAGGCTGTACAATTGATGGGTAAGCTTTGAAAATGGGTGGACATTAGGGTACTGAATGTGAGGGAATTTAATCTGGTTCGAGTTGAAATTAGGAAATAGAAATCATGAGCATTGGAAAAGATAGATCACAGGGCAGGCTGCAAGACCATAGGTGTCAAATAATAATATGGAAGAAAACAGCTATTAAAGGCCAAGAGGTCAAGATTCCTCACAGATAAGGATGAAGGAAAAAAGTTTCCAGAGGCTGAGTTCCGAGAGATAATTATGGACTTACTTATATAAGCCCTATCATAAGAGGTTTTATTTCTATACCTAGTAAAGTAATTAATGATTTCCCCTGTAAAACATGCTTCTACCGCTTCTCAGTAAATGCCTACATAATCTACCAATTGTCTAAAGGCAAACAAATAGGCATCACTCTTTTTTTTTTTCATCAGCATACTTGATATGCAATATACTGCACAGATGCAAAGTATATTTTACATTACAATTTGGTAAGTTTGACAAATAAATATTCCTACAAAAACATCACCAAAATCAAGATAATAGATATATTTATTGATTTTTATTCCCCCTTCCTAAACTTGAGACTGGTAAAAGCATTCATAAAGAGTTGATGATATGTGAATATTCTCACTGTCCTGATTTTGTGATCATAAGGGTAGGCTAAACATTCGCTATATTAGAAACCATGCATGTGTCCCCAGACCTAGTTTTTCTCCCTAGGTCTGGTTTTTAGAATGCTGGTGATAAACTAAGCCTGATTTGTTATATGACCATCCTGTATAGGAAATGACTATAACTCTAGGTATCTTTGGTTATTCTTAAGAGATATAGCAGTATGTGGCTCAAATGATGGGCGTCCGTCTGCCATATGGAGGGACCTGGTTTTGATCCCCGTGTCCTCCCAGTAAAAATGAAGAAAAAGAAAAATATGGAAGGTGCGTGGGCCACTGGGCCCATATGAGGGTGCACCCTCAGGCCCCGCAAGTGGTAGAGCCCCTGAGGCCCTGCGCGTGGGTGAGCCATCAGACCCTGTGTGTGGGTGCAATTGCCAGGCCCTGTGAGCAGGTGAGCCCCCCAGGCCCCACGCATGGGTGAGCCACCAGGCCCGCAAGTCATGCAGCAAGATGATGACATAACAAGAGAGTGACACAAGGGAGAGCCAAGAGGAGATGTGCTGAAAAACCAGGAACTAAGGTGGTGCAGGCGGTAGGACACCTCTCCCCCACGTTAGAGGTTCCGAGGATGAAATCTCAGTGAAGACAGGAGGAGAAGGTTGAGAAGAGAGGGCAGGAAATGGAAACAGAGAGTTGTCCAGCGAATGGACACAAAAACAGATAAAATGGGGTGGAGGGGTGAAAATGGATAAAAGTAAATAAATAAATAAATCCATTAAAAAACATACAGGGGAGTAAGATACGGACTATAGTTAGTAGTAATAATACTTTGACAGTGCTCTTTCATAATTTGTCAAAAAACATTTCACAACAATGCAAAGTATTTGTGGTGGGTTGATGTGTGGGAGCCCTGTATGATGTTACGCATGTTTGTTTTGTAAGTTCACAATGAATACTGAACTCTTATAGTTTATGTATATTTATGTACGAATGATATACTTCAATAAATTGTTATAAAAAAAAAAAGAGTTGATGAATGAGTTTACAAATGAGTAAGTGCATTTTGACAATTCTATTCTTCATTAACCCAGGTCTCAATTTAATATTATAATTTTAGTTTCTAATGTTCACCACCAACAATGGATACCTTATGAATAGCTGACATTGCAAGAAATATCAGAGTTCAGACAGCAAGATTTGATATAAAATACAGAGCTCACACAAAAAGACCTAGCAATAAAGCAACTAACATATGACTCTGATTATAATTTATGATGATTTGAAACTGTCTGCACCAGAGAAAAACATGTTCTTAAATTTAATCCATTCCTGTGGGTGTGAACACATTTTAAGTAAGACTTTTTGATGAGGCTATTTCAGTTAAGGTGTGATCCCACTCATGCAGGATGAATCTTAATCCTATTACTGGAGAGTTTTATAAAAGAATGAAATTCAGACAAAGAGAGAGAAGCCAGGGAAGCAAGAAGCTGAAATCAGTGAAAACCAGAAGAGAAGTTAGATACCAAGAGATGCCTCCATATACCCTGCCATGTGACAGAGGAGGTAAGGATCACCTGTAGTTGGTATTCAGAAAGAAAGCATCATCTTGATGATGTCCTGATTTGGACATTTCCTTGGCCTCAAAAACATGAACAAATAAATTCCCATTGTTTAACTCGACCCATTTCATTGTATTTGCTCTACTCAGCCTAGGAAATTAATACAGGATTCAAATTAGGTTTTCACTCTAGGCTACCTAGAGCTCTCCTAAGACTAAACAATGACTACATCAGAAGATGATCTAACTGGTATTATGGGTTAGTAGGAATGGGTCAAATGAGTCTCAGAAATAGGTTTGGAAGAAATGTCCTAACATCCAGTTTTGTACAGAATGCTACAAAAAGAGCACTGCTAAATGTAGAGTTTAGAACCTTGGGCCTAAACTTCCTTACAGGTGTTTGTCATTTCCCACCCTTGGCCATCCATAGAGAATTCCTATTATATGCTATGGGAAAAGAAAACTTTGACACCTGAAAGATCCTTCCTCATTCTCATTCACTATAATTCTTATTACATTCTTGACTTTTTTTAACAAACCAATTCTATTGATATATATTAATAAAGATACAAAACATCCAAAGTGGACAATCAATGGTATTTGCTACAATCACATAGTTGTGCATTCATCACTTCAATCATTATTAGAGCATCTTCATTATTTCAATAATAATAATAATAATAATAAACAGACAAACAAACAAGAGAATTCCTCACCTCCTTATCTCTCTATGCTTCCACCACTGAACATAGCTGCTGTTTTTGTCAATTCTATCCAAAGTGTATAATCACTGGCTTTTAGAATAATCACAATATTGTACCTTCATCATCTCAAAAAATTTAGAACAATTTCATTTCTCCAAAAAGAAAGATTCCAAACCCATTAGCATTCCTTCCTCTGATCTACAAAACCATTAATCTCCTTTCATCTTTATAAATTGATTTACATTTATATTTTACATAAATGGAGTCATGCAATATGTAGTACTCTGTGTCTGGTCTGCTTCAATTAGGATAATGTTTTTTGGTTTTTTTTTTAATACTATTATTTTGTACTGCTAACTTATATTTCTCAGCTTCAAAGAAAAACATCTTATATATGCAATTCTACCCATATTCAAATTTCACATAATGTATTTATATTTCACATACTATATTTGGTTCTTAATAGGGCAATTATATAGTATCTGTCCTTTTCTGTCTGACTTGCTTCACCATATCATCCATGTTGTCATATGTTTCATAACTTCATTTCTTCTTACCACTGCATAATATTCCATCATGTGTATAAACCACAATTTGTTTATCCATTCATCAGTTGATGGACACCTGCGTTGTTGTTTCCAACTTTTGGCTATTGTGAATAATACTGCTATGAACATTGGTGTGCTGATATCTATGCATGTCACTGCTCTCAGTTCCTCTGAGTATACCTAGCAATGGTATTGCCAGGTCCCATGGCAATTTTATATTCAAATTCCTTAGGAACTCCAAAAGAATCCTCCACAGTGGCTGTACCATTCTACATTCCCACCAACAGTGAATAAGCGTTCCTATCTCTCCACATCCTCTCCAACATTTACAGTTTTCCAGCTTTTTAATAGCAGCCAGTCTAATAGGTATGAAATGATATCTCATTGTAGTTTTGATTTGCATTTCTCTAATCACTAGTGATGTTGAAAAATTTTTCATGTGTTTCTTCACCATTTGTATTTCTTCTTTGGACAGTTGTCTTTTCAAGTCTTTTGCCTATTTATTAATTGGATACTTTGTCTTTTCATTGTTGAGTTGTATGATTTCCTTATATATCATGGATATTAAACCCTTATCAGATATGTGATTGCCAATTATTTTCTCCCATTAAGTCAGCTGCATTTTCACCCTTTTGACAAAGTCCTTTGAGGTGCAAAAATGTTGAATTTTAATTAGGTCCCATTTATCTATTTTCCCTTTTGTTTCTCGTGAGATGGATGTAAGGTTTAAGAAACTACCACCTATGACAAGATCTTGAAAATGTTTTCCAACATTTTCTTCTAGGAATTTTATGGTTGTTGTTTTTGTTATTTAAATCCTTATTCCATTTTGAATTAATTTTTGTATAAGATGTGAGATAGGGGTCTTCTTTCTTTCTTTTGGATATGGATATCCAATTCTCCCAGCACCATTTGTTGAATAGACTGTTCTGGCCAGCTGAGTGGACTTAAAAACCTCATCAAAAATCAATGACTGTAGATGTGAGGTTCGTTTCTGAATTCTCAATTGGGTTCCATTGGTCAAACCTTTCTGTCCTTAGGCCAGTACCATGCTGTTTTTACCACTGTAGCTAAGTAATTAGCTTTAAATTTAAAAAGTGAGAGTCTTCCAACTTAGTTTTTCTTTTTTAAACTTTTTCGATATTAAGGGCCCCTTACTTTTCCAAAAATATTTGATTATTGGCTTTTCAATTTCTGCAAAAATGCTGTTGAGTTTTTATTGGGATTATGTTGTTTCTGTAAATCAGTTTGGGTAGAATTGACATCTTAATGATATTTAGTCTTCCAATCCATGAACATGGAGTGTCTTTCCATTTATTTATCTCTTCTTCAGATTTTTTAGCAATGTTGTATAATTTTCTGAATACAGGTCTTTCATGTCCTTGTTATGTTTATTCCTAAGTATTTGATTGTTTTAGTCACTATTATAAATGAAATTTTTTTCTGATTTCTTCCTCAGATTGCACTTCAGTAATGTAAAGAAATGCTATTAATTTTTGTTTATTAACCTTGTATCCTGCCACTTTGCTGAACTTGTCTATTAATTCTAGTAGCCTTGTTGCAGATTTTTTAGGATTTTTTACATATAGGATCATGTTATCAGCAAATAGTGAAAATGTTACTTCTTCCTTTCGTATTTGGGTGCCTTGTAGCTTTTATCTAGACTAATTGCTCTAGCTAGAACTTCTAGCACAATATTGAATAATAATGTTGATAGTAGGCATCCTTGTCTTCTTCCTGATCTCAGTGGGAAAGCTTTCAACATTTCACCATTGAGAACAATGCTCGCTTTAGGTTTTTCATATATTTACTTAACCATATTGAGAAACTTTGCTTCTATTCTTATCTTTTGGAATGTTTTCATCAAGAAAGGGTGCTGCATTTTGTCAAATGCCTTTTCTGCATCAATTGAGAGGATCATGTGATTCTTCCTCTTCAATTTATCAATGTGGTTTTCTTAAACTAATTAATTTTTTGTGTTGAATCACCTTTGCATACTTGGCATAAAACCCCCTTGATCATGGCATATAATTCTTTTAATATGCTTTTGGATTCTGTTTGTAAGTATTTTGTTGAGGATTTTTGCATCTATATTCATTAAAGATATTGGTCTGTAATTTTCTTTTTTTGCACTATCTTTATCTGGCTTTGGTAGTTGGGTGATGTTGACTTCATAGAATGAGTTTGGTAGCATTCTTTCTTGTTCAATTTTTTGGAAGAGCTTGAGCAAGACCCATATTAGCTCATCTTTGAATGATTGGTAGAATTCACCTGTGAAGCCATCTGATCCCAGGCTTTTCATCTTTGGGAGGTTTTTGATGAATGTTTTAATCTCTTCACTTGTGTCAGGTTTGTTGAGGTCTTCTATTTCATCTAAAGTCAGTGTAGGTGGTTCATGTGTTTTCAGGAATGTGTCCATCTTGTCTATATTTTTTAATTTTTTTGGCATACACTTTTTCATAGTATCCTCTCTTATTTCTATGGGGTCAGTGGTAATGTCCTACCTCTCATTTCTGATTTTATTTATTTGTGTCTTCTCTTTTTTTCCCCTAAGGCAATCTAGCTAAGGGTTTATCAATTTGTTGATCTTCTCAAAGAACTAACTCTTGGTTTTGTTGATTTTCTCTATTGCTTTTTTGTTCTTGATTTCATTTATTTCTGCTCTGATCTTTACTATTTCTTTCCTTTAGCTTGGTTTAGGATTAGTTTGCTGATGTGGTTGTTGTTTTAATTCTTCAATGTGTGCAGTTAGATCTTCAATTCTAGCTCTTTCTACTTTTTTAATGTAAGAATTGAGGGCTATAAATTTCCCTCACAGCACTGCTTTTTCCATTATCTTCTCCTTCTGGGACACAATGCATATGTTTTTGCATTTTGCATTGTCATTCAATTTCCTGAGGCCCTGTTCAATTTTTTTTCATTCTCTTTTCTTTCTGTTCTCCTGTCTTTTATAGTTCAGATGTTTTGTCTTCAAAATGACTAATTCAAGCAGTTCAAATCTGCTCTTATGTGTCTCTAATGTATTTTTAATTTCATCCACTTGTGACTTTCATTCCCATAAAGTATGTTACTTTTCTTTGCAGACTTTCAAATTGTTCTTTATGCTCACCCAGTGTCTTCTTTATATCCTTTATCTCTTTAGTCATATTTTCTTTCAATTCTTTAAAAGGATTTAGGAGAGTTGTGTGATTATCATTGATTAATTGTTTTAAATTCTAAATCTCTTCAGGACATTCAGTTTGTTCCTTTACCTGGGCCATCTCTTACTGTTTCTTAGTGTGGCTTGTAATTTTTTCTGATGTCTAGGTAACTGATATGTTAGTGAATTTACTCTAATGACCAAATTCTCTCTCTTGCTTATTTTTTTTTCCACAGGTCTTTGATATTTGGGTCGCATTATCCTAAGCCTTTAAAATTGCCCAGCTTAAGTTACCAAAATCATGGCAGGTACACTAATGGGGTGCTAACTTTCTCCCAGGTGTGGGGTAAAGAGAGCTCTAAAAACAGTTTCTGTCCATGTAATTTCCAGACCAGCCAGCAAATAGTACTTGTTGGCACACGTTTCCAGAGGTGTACCTTTCTCGATTTTCCTTTGTGTTTGTCTGGCTACAGCTGATTTTCAAAGCGGGGTCCACTGGCTAAATTCACTAAAGAAAAGCTCCCCTACTCCCCCTCCCTTTTCCCTTGTAACTGCTGGCAGGGAAAAAGATGCCTGCTCCTCTTTCTGTCAGCTGATATGAGCCAGGGATTTTACCCTTGCTAAATATCTCCATGGTGGGGGAGGAGAGCCTTTCCCTGCAGCCTGGAGGTTTAGTAGCTCACAGTTTGGTGTTTCGGCTTCTCTCTCTGTCCCTCACCCTCTTGGGAGTTGTGAAGCAGTGTTCTGGTCTGTTGACCCACAAAGCAGGCTCCTCAGGCAGCCTTTGGCTGTTTCTCTGTTGTTTTTTTGGTGACAACTGAGCCTTTTCTGCCTAATCCAATGACATGTGCCCACAATTCTCTTTAATGCAATTTTTCTACATTCTACACTTTTAAAGGGATATAACACCAGCTGAAAACAAACTGACTTTTTCCTATGTGGTTGAAATCAATAAGATTTTTTTTTTACAGGTAAAACATTTTTTAGACTGTTACTTAAACTACAAAATGAATTCTTCCTTAAAACATCTCTGTTAACTCTGTGACACACACAAAGATGAGTTAAGCTGATTATCTCACATCTTCAAGTGTCCAGATGATGCTATTCCAGGACAAAGCATGGGGCCAATCAGGCACCATATGGCTTTGTTCTAGGCTTGTAAAATATCTTAATGGCAATGATGATATTCCTACAGTTACTTATAAGACCTTCTTTGAGCGACTATGATGAAGAATCTATTTAATATAACAGTGAGTATTCTAATGATGCTAATTTGCTTTAATAACCTGATGGAAGAATTGCTCAGAATTTCACAGTCTCATTGTATTTTAAAAGGCAAAGTTTATTGCCTTGCTTCATCTAAACACCACTATACATTCCAGGTTCAAGCAATGTCATATTTAATGGATTCTGAAGCTTATATGGAAAGAAAGGAGAAAAGAAAGATTAGTATTGGATACTCACTGGATTTGTTAACAGTTTTGTTTATATTATATTATCATTTCTTGGTCATAATGTTGAATAATAGGAAGTAAACAACAACATTTGAACATCACAGATTATTCTATATTTCTTAATGTAAATGTACAGTGGATTTTCTTGATTCAGTTGTATATATGCAAATGCATAAAAACACACACATTATTTAAGGATGGAAATCCAAAAACTAATTTTTGCTACCTTTTTGGGGGGGAAGGAATTATTAATGTTCTCAGTTTGATCTTATCTCTATCAATATAGTCTTTCTATTTGTGATTTATGAAATTCATTAATCAGATGTTGCAAATTGTTGGTGCTTTTCTCAAATTAATATTATGTTACTTTTAATTTCTAAGATAAATTTTGCACTACCATAAATTCTACAAATATACTACACATAACAATTCAAATAAAGTAGACGTCTGTGAAGAAAAATATTATTTTCCCAATCACAAAAGCTGAATAAAACTATTAAGAAATGGTTTTTCATTCATCTTTCAATGTTTATAAAAACTTATATAGCCACCCACCTTAGTTTTTCTTTTCTTTTTTTAGCTTTGTGTAAAAATTGAATTTCATAATATTTATTGCTCTGCAATTTTTTTTTCATTTTATTTATTATGGATAACTTTTTAAGCCAGTACTTAAAAATTTCACTTTTCTTTATATCACATAGTTATGTCATATGATTGAGTCAACCATTCTTGTTATGGACTTTATGGATGTTTTAGTATTTTGCTTTTAAGTAATGTTGCAATAAACTTATTTGTGAAGGAAATTATCTAACTAAAATATTACAAAACCATATAATGTTCTCCTGATTACTCATTCATATTATCTTCAGACAGATGGATTTGCTAAAGTTTGATATAAAAATAAAATAATAGTAACTCTTGCACTGTGTATACATGGTAGTCTGAGGCTTTTGTGGGCCCCAAAAAAGATCATATCCTTAGAGCTAATCCATTCCCATGAGTGTGAACCTATTGTAGGTGGGACCTTTTGATTAGATTACTGCAGTTAAGAATTACTTCAATATGGCATGACCCAAGGTGGTTCTTAATCCTTTTACTGTAATCCTTTATAAACAGGATGAATATAGAGAGGCAAAGAGAGGAAGTCCCAGAAGATGACAATGAAAAAGTCATGGAAGCTCAAAGGAACTCACAGAAACTAAAAGAGAAATCCATAGATGGAGCAGCTGAAAGCAACAGAGCCCAGAGGGGAAAGCAGAGACCAGCAGATGCTGACATCTGCCTTCCCATGTAACAGGAGTCCAGGATCGCCTATAGCTGGCTTTCTGGGAGAGAGCATTGCCTGATGATGCCTTGATTGTACACTTTCCACAGCCTGAAAACTGTAAGATTGCAAGCCAAAAAAACCCCATTGTAAAAGGCAACCCATTTCTAGTATATTGCTTTTGGCAAGTTTTAGCAAAATAGAATAATAGGCTTTTGAAATAAATTATAATTATAGGTAACCAAAATAACTTCATTTGGCACACACACTATCATTTTTAAAGCATGCTGAAAACATGTGAAAACCAGAAAAAGATACATTTTAAAGCCACAGATATGTCAATATAAAATATAATATAAATTATCTGATGATTCCTCTACTGTTAAAGAAAATCTCCTCTAGGATAAGTAAGTTTGCTTTATCCAGTACAGTTTTAAAAACTATAATAAATCTATAATAAATGACATTTAATTCCTGTATAATATTATTTAACAGTTGATTTATCATCTTATTAGGATCAGTTCCTTGAGTATCAGCAATCTGAGCTTATTTTGGAATAGTCTGGATATAATACTTTAGTAAATATATTAATATTTCCATACAGAAACCATCCTGATAAAGTAGGTATTAGAGTGGTAAATTCTCCTTTTTGCAGATGAGGGGAATTGATGGTCAGTGAGATGAAATAAGTTGTGTATGTATCAAGGTGGGTTACTTTAAGAGCTCTGACCTTAGACCAGGACTTTGGGCTCCTGGCTCTTCTTCTTTCCACTAGATTGTATTGCTTCCCAGTATTCCTGACCATACAATGAGTGAGTGTTTAAATAGAAGTTTCCCTCATATATGACGTGCACAAATCATCTAACAGCCTGATGTAATTTTCTAATAATATAAGTGCAGAAATTGTCCAGATAATACAGGTCAATTTACTGCTTGAAACCAGTTTGTGTAAGTCTACTTTTACTGATAATATATATCAAGATTATCTCTTTGACCATCAGCCATACTGACTTCTGACTTGCCCCTAATATTGCTTATCGAAAAAATTAGATAATAAATTGGATTATGCAATATATTCTCCATTTGTTCTTCCAAATCTCCTCACACTCCTTGACCTTTCTGTGTGTCTCAGAAGGCTGTGACATACATCTTTCCATATTTGTTCTCTGGCTTCCCAGGATTTGGGAGGGAAATGGAGCCTAAAAACGAGAAATCAGGGTCCTTTTTCTGTTTACTTCCTTTCTCTCTCTGTTTGCAAGGAACTGGTCTCCTATCCCCTCAGGTTAAAGACTGGCAAATACCTGCTATTACTAGCTCTATGTTTTGTTGGTTCCTTTTATCCCTGCCTACAACTTTAAATAGCTCCTTCATTAAACTCTCTTTGATCCTCTTTTGGAACATATCTTCTATGTCCTCCCAGAATCCTGACTGACACAGTTATTCAGTTACTTAGAGATACAGAGATACTTTATTTTAGTTCCAGTATATGAAAGTCTAATTTTAGGCTGCTCAGTCAAAACAAAGAAGTTATGCTAAGTGTTTTCACAATGCCTAAAGCATACTTACCAGATTTCTTTTATTATTGGACTTTAGTATAATTATTCCAAATACATGACAGATTTGTGGACTACAGGGAAATAAAAGCTTTTCATCAGGTACCTATTTTTAAAATGTGGGTGAACTGCTACTTGAAATTTATATAAGTTTGGATTTCCCAGAATATTACTGGAAGTTTTATTTGTGTGTACAGAGTTCTAGTTAATAGAGTGGTGAGGTTGAGAAAGATATGTAAATATGAGTAATATTACCTGCCTAGGACATCTTCTTACCAGAAGTGTGAAAACCTCAAATCTGAAGTAAGCTGAAGAAAAAGATGATTTATCCATGGGAAAATATATTAAGATTGCATATCTAATTTATCAAACCCCTCACTTAGAATGTTCCTAGAGCATCTTTCTAATTAATTCTGAACATATTAAAAGTAACAGATTCAAATGGAATTATCTACAGTAAAAGATTGCTAATAAGCAAAAATGACCCAAGAGGATGCATGATCCATGAAAGGCAAAAAAAAAAAAAAAAAAAAAAAAAAAAAAAAAAGGAAAAATTGAATTTCATAAAAATTAAAAATTTCTTCTATATGAAAGTCACTGTTCAGTGAATAAAAATATAAGCCTAAGACTGGAGACAGTATTTTCAAATCTCATATCTGAAAAAAGCTTACCAGAAATCCACACAATGTAGTTTGGAGCACAGAGATACATAAATAGATTAATAGATTTATAATATAAAATTCCAAGTAATAGATGCACATGTATTATTCTTTAGTCAAATTATAAATAATCAACAAATTTTTAGAATGGCACCATGACAATTCTGTTAAGCCTTTTCAGCAAATGCTGCTGCAACAATAAGCAAATAAACGGAAAAATATGAACTTCAATCTAACCAAAATTAATTCAAGATGGATCATTGATCTGAAAGTAACACTAAATATGTAAAGTTTCTGGAATAAAGAATAAAGGAATAAATTCACATCCCTGGGTGGCAAAATATTTACTAGAGAAATAGCAATAGCACCAAATATAAAAGTAGTTGGTAAATTGGTCTTCAGCAATAATAAAATTATGCTCATCATGAAGAAAGTGAAAAGCCGAAAAAGTAAGATGCAGTTTGGGAGAAAATAATTACTACGTATGGCAGTCTGAGATTATTTTATCAATCCCAAAAAAGAAAGGTTATGCTTGTAAACCAATCTATTCCTATGGGTGTGATACACTTCGATTGAATTAAATTCAGTTGAGGGGAATTTGATTAGACTACCTGTTAAGATTGATTTAGGGCTTTTGATTCTACTATGTCAGTCAGTGGGCATGACTCAGTATGAGTCCCCATCCCCTTGCTGGGTCTGCTATAAATGGACACACACAGGAAGAGAAAGCTTTGCCATTTTTTGTCCCGCCATGTGTCACATAGGCAAAAGCTCAAACAGCTGAGGCCCCAGAGAGAGATGAACCATTTGCTTGATAGCTTACAGCAGAACAGCCAAGAATGATATAGGAATCCCAAAGAGACAAGCCCTGCAGCTAAAACCAGGACAAAAGGAAGCAGCTGTGAATGAGAAAGGAAGCCTGGAGGGGAAAGAGAAACCTGGGCAGAGATTGGCGGCCATCTTGCTTCATTATGTGGCAAATGCCCGGATCATCAATAGCTGACTTTGGTGAGAAAGCATCTCTCATAGTGTCTCAAGTTGGACTTTTTCACAGCCTGGGAGCTGTAAGCTATTACCCCAAATAAATACCCTTTATAAAAGCCATCAGATTTCTGGTACTTTGAATCGGCAGCCCTTTGGCAAACTAATACACTACACAAATATCTGAAAAATAGCATATATCATAAATATATACAGAACTTCTACAAATCAGTAATAAAATGACAAGCAATGTAATTTTAAAACTGCAAAAATTATGAGCAAGCACCTCATAAAATAAGTTATGTAAATGGCCAGTTTTAAAAAAAATTCTCAATAGGTAAATAAAAACTATGTACATAAGAAATCATCATATTATATCTATTCAGATGTGAATAGTAGTGGAGAACACCAAATAATGGTGGGGATATGGAGCAATTGGAAATCTTATATATTAGTACTAGGGATGTAAAATGGTACATCTACTTTTGAAAACAATTTGTCTGTTTCTTTAAAAGTTAAGCATATGCCTACACTATGACCCAGCAATTTCATTCATAAGTGTTTGCTCAGAGAGAAATGAAACATATGTCCACAAAATGGGTTAAACCAGAATGTTTATAGCACATTTGTTCATAAAATCTAAACCAGATATAATTCAAATCTCATAAACAAGATGTAGTGGGTTGATTCTCTGTAAAAAAATGAATTACTGATACTTGCAACTACTTGGGTGAGTCTCAAAAACATTATGTTGAGGGAAGCGGGTGTGGCTCAGTGGATAGAGCCCCCGTTTACCATATGAGAGGCCCTGGGTTCGCTTCCCGGCGCCTCCTTGTGAGGGCAGGCCGGCTCGCCCAGCGCCGTGGGCTGATGCAGCAAGACCACACAGCAAGGGGGAGATAAGCAGACACAGAGAAGACACGCAGCGAATGGACACAGCACCACAAGCAGCAAGGGGGGGATAAATAAAAATAAAATAAATAAATCTTAAAAAAAAAAAAAAAACATTATGTTGAGTGAAAGACGCCTGATAGGAAAGATTATTTTCTGTATTATTCCATAAAAATTAAGTTCAAGAATAAGCATGGCTAATCTAATGTGATAGCATCAGAAAAATAATTGTCTATGACAGAGTAGAGATTGAATGAAGAAGGGCTAGAGAGAAATTTCTATATGATTAAATTGTTTTATATTTTAATTAGTTCATGGGTGTACACATTTATCAAAACACATAGAATTTAAGTGTTGCTTTTCAATGTATATAAAATTTGCCTCAATAAAAAATAATGAATAACCTATAATTCTAATCAACCATTCTCTGTACTTGTTGTTAAAAAGTGTTACTTGATTTGTATGCTACCAATTACCAATTGCCAGGCATTGCCACTTAGATAAAATTAAAATTATTAAGTAAACTTATCCCTAATATAAACACAAAGAAATAATCAATGTTAATAATAGTGTGTTATCATCTTTTATGTATATGCATGGAAATGGTAATAATTTTGTAAAACTTGAATTATAAAAGAGTCCATATATGGTATTTAATAATCAATATTTTATATTTATAGCTTGTAATATTTAAATATTTATTTTTTCAACGAATTATTGCTCTATCACTCAATATTTCATTTAGCAACAAAACACATCTATTTTCCTCTCAAATGAATTTAGGACTCTATAACTTCACCCATTAATTTGGCATGGTCCAAGTCTCTATGTTTGTCGTTTTAGCTTATTTGATTTTGTGAGGGAAATAAAGTGGACTTATGAACTATACACATCACATATAAATAACTATCCTGAATCAATTCCTATCCTCTAGCTCCCCTCCCACATTATTTTCTCAATGGTTTGAACCATGAAAGGAGCTGGATTTGGATTAGATGTAAGTATATGGAAAGAAATTGTGTACTGATCAAAATATAATTTGTTTTATTAAGTATGGTGATATAAATATGCATACTAATATATTTTCAACATTGTGCATCATAGTTATGCAATATTTTTAACTCTGGTAGTGCCTGACAGCCAAAAACCAAGTTCTGGATTTAATTTCAATTCATGTACTTCTGAAATATTATTCCTAGATCTCCAAAATTAGCTATGCATACACTTATACTCATTTTTCTTTCAAAAATATAATTTATTACATACAAACTGTTCTACATTTATTTCTTTTGAATTACTCTAACCTATTCTTATTTATTATATGAAATTCCATGTGTTTGAGTAGAATTTGCTAAGCTTCTGCCATGGGTCAGGCACTTTATGTTGTCTCAGTAGATCCTCACAACATCCTTACATGAAACATACCAGGGCATACATGGAAGAACTGGATTTCTAACCCTATTCTATTTGACTTAAAAGCCTCTACCAGGATATTTCTTAAGTATGATGTACTTCTACTATCTGAGTTTGGTGAAAATTTAAATTAGGTAAATAATTTTATCTACTTTGATTTCACAAAACAGTTTAAATTATTTTGACAGGGAAAAAAGGCTTCAGTATATCTTTAATATATGGAATGACTTAATTTAATACTTACAAGTTTTTTTTTCCCCCTCATATTTACATAGTTTACATACAGCAAAGGAAGTTCATTTGATAAAACTTCTCAGTCTTTTATTTTGGTCAGCTGTTGGCTGAAATTTTTGGGAAGAGATCAAACATGAGGTTGCTTACGTGATGTATTTCATTATAAACTGAATTTAAAAAACTACTGGAATGCAATGTGTTTTTATATATTTCTATTTTATCAATTGCCATCATATTATTACATAATAAATAAAACATTATAAAATCATATAAATTTCTCACATGAAATATAGAGTGTAGAACTATGTTAAATAATTTGTTTCAAATTTATTTGGTGCTTGATAATTAATGATTTTAAATTTGTGGAGATATGAATTCCTTTTAACTGCTTAATTTTTACATTTTGTTTGTCTGGTTTATTTGCAGTTTCTCACAGAATAAATTATTTTAAGAGAATTATAATTTAACTTTATATTCACATTCTTATATTTCCTGTTAATGATCCTGTGAAACAATGTTTTTCAACTAGATTAATAGCTATTAAAAGACTTACTAGTGTATATTTTCCAACATAATAGATATTATTGGGGGGAATTTATTTATGTTTGTATTTTAATCCAGAATAATGGTGTTGACTAAGTGCTTTAAAATTTTTTTAAATTTGGGACCTAGTTTACAAACAAGCATATATATGTACCTATATAGATATGTATGTATATATATACACATAATCTTTTATATGTGTGTGTGTATATATATATATTATATATATATTTATATATACACACATATAGGTGCATAGATATATGTATGCATATGCATATATACACACATATACATATATACACACCTAGATAAATACATACATTATAGAGTCACTAAAGAAAAAAAATACTATTTGTAATAATCATTTTTGCTCTCAAAAAAGGTCTTATGTTAGAAATAAAAATACTTCTGATTTTAAATTTATTTTTATCTAGCTATCTAACTGACAGTTGCTGAGGGGTATTACATTTGTAGTTAAACCTAAGAAGAAAGATTGATAATGATCGAATAAACATAATGATGTATTCAACTATGACACCAGAATTCGGAGATTTTTGGTTAGGAAACTTGAATGTGGGTGTAATGGTTTAATTTCTAGGTTATATCCCTTGTCTATACCATAGGCATTTTTTGTATTTACATGCCCCTATTAAAGCCAAAAGTTAGAATGAAAATGATTATTAGTGTGATTGTTAAGGAAAATAATATTTGTAATGAAGAGTATTTTCTGATATTTGTAGTTAAAGAGTACGATTGGTCAGTGCTTTGCTCATCCAGTTATTGTGATTGCCTGTTGAAAAAAAGAAATGCATCTAAACAAGAGATGTCTTTACAATATTCCTGATAGTAGGAACTTACAAAGAGTAGATCCCTGAGTTGTCTTAATAGAAATAAATGAAAGTCCATTTAAAACCACATTAAATGATAATCTATTCCATGCACTATATGTGACTACATTTACAATTAAATAAAGCTCTAGTATAAAAAAATTTAACATCAGTATGTAAATTGGATTTTAAAATATCATTTGGTATTTCATTTTAGACACTAGAAAGAAAATATACCTTAAATTGAAATATTGATCCTAGAATGTTCAAACTAAAATATTCCTTTATTTCAAAAATAATTATTTGAATGTAATTATATCCAAATTATTTATGTGGCAGGCCATGATTACACACATTTCTTTGCATTAGAATAGGGTCAGTTATAAAAACTCACCTAGCCTTTTTATTAAGTTAGAAGAGTAACAAATTTAATTGAGATGATGGTAGATAAATAACCCTCTCTGTCATTCAAGATCATTTCCCCCTACTTTCTCCTATTAGTCATGGACCTGAATTATGTATAGTTATGGCCAATAACTATCCTGTTTTTTATAAATGCTTAAAACACTTAAAAGTAAAATATAATTTCCTTTCCTTTTCCTTTACAAATACATTTTTATCTAAACTTATAGTTCAATTTTGCTGAAAGTAGTAAATTTTCTCCAAAAGGAACAATTCAAACTAAATTGCTGAATTGTTTAAGAACATTACTTAAATCAACTGTCATTTTCCCATTCCTGGAAATACATATTATAAAAGACAAAAAGAGTCCTGCCTCTTTACTTACAACAGCACCTCAATGTTAAGAGAAGATATCTAATTAACAAAGAACAGTATCAGAGAAATGGGAAGATTTCTTGGCCACTGGCTATTTATGAATTTTTATCTTCATTGAGAGAACATCAGCAACCTTGCTGATGAGAAATAAGCAATTTGGAATTGTGGACCAGGCAGCCTGAGCTTGGCTGCCAGCTAATTACAAATCAACTGCCCAGTCCTTGAGCCCTTGAGCCCAAGGAAAAGTTGTACACATTCCACCTAGGAGAAAGAAGCCTAAGAGAAAATTAAATGCAAATATAGCCTTTCCACCTTGGGAGAAGGGAGATTCCAGGTACCAGCTATATCATTGTGCAGCTAATAGAAAGCAAGCTCTCAGGGTCATATTCTGGTAATCCAGCTCCTCCTATCACAGACAGAACAGGGGTTTATCAATAAGGGACATTTTTTAAAAAAAGACACAAAGAGAAAATATTTATGTCAAAGAAGAAAAGAATTGGAAGATATAAGAAAGTGAAGGTACTGTAGAGAAGGTGATGGCAGAGTGAATTAGAGACAGCCAGAGCTTCAATCTGGTCGGTAAACAAATGAATTTGGGATTCAGGTAAGAGAGATAAAAGGATAAATGAGCATGTGAAGAGAGAGATAAATTTTCTTTAGTATTTCAGAAAAAGAAGAGTTCCTCAACATGTCAAGGCTAATTTATGTTCATGCAAATGGGTGGATGAAGTTGAAGTAAAGAAAGCAAAACTCACTTGAGGTAAAGTCTTCACTTGAAAGAAGGGCTTCAGGACATCAAATAGTTGAGAAGCTATATTACTGAGTCAGTCATTTACAAAGAGATTGAATTAGCAAAGATAAATGCAAGGTTTGAGTTGAAAGAAAGCCAGATGCTAAATAAATGATGGTCAGTGACTGTTGGGGATTGAATCATGTCCTCCATAAGACATGTTTAAGTCCTAACACTTGGTCCTGTGTGAAGTCATTTGTAAATGAGATCTACAAAATTCCTATTAACATGAGGCCAAATTGCATCAGAATGAGCCTTAATCCAATACAATTGGATCCTTATAAGGGAAAAAGAAATCTAGACGAGGTTTCAGATGACTGAGTAGGTGGGGTAGAAGCCAGAAGAGAAGACACAAGGAGAAAGATTGTCATGTGATGGAGACAGCAATTGCACCACCACCAGAATGCCACAAACTTTGGAGAAAACAAAGCATGTTGATACCTTAATTTTGGAGTTCTAGCCTCCAAGTCTGTGATACAATAGATTCCTGTTGTTTAGACCAAGCATTCTGTGGTGTTTTGTTATAGCAGATCCAGCAATATAAGGCAGTGACTAAGACCTTAATTAATAACTACAAAATAGAAAGAATGCCAAGTGTGAGGGATATTAAAGAATGAACAGCTCCCTCTTGAAAAGGCTATGAGGGAGCAGTATCCTTTGTCTTTTCCTATTGTGAGTTCTTTCTTGACCCAAACTCTGATTAAAGCAAGAGTTGGTGGAAGAAATATGTCAGGAGGCTGAGGATGTAAAGTAAGTTGTTGGAAGTATAAACAGCATAGGAATGAAAATAGGACAGGAGACTGATGCCAGAGGGGTTTACATATTGGACAGTGACCAAAGATAGCAAGGGTATGGCCCACGGTGCTTTTAAGTGTCCAGGACATGCACAGTGAGATGCACAGTGGGACTTGCATCTCAGGATACTCAGACCGCAAAGACAGAGGTCCTGAGGACTAGAAATCCAGAGTGGTTGCAAGACAAATTGCATCAAAATCACCAGTTTGCATATTAAAAATGCTGATATGTAGGCTAATTTCCAAAGTTACTGAAGCAGAATCATTAGTGCTGGGACCAGGAAATGCATATGAAAAATATATTCCAATTGACACAATAGCCTGGTAGCAAAGCACTCTTTTTTACATTAAGATTTGAAAAATCCTGCTCTGGATGCTCTGTGGTTTAGGCAGAGATTATCAGACCAGACTTTATACATTGAGATAGGCTAGAGCATATTACCAGGGGAGGCAGTCTTATTTACATTTATTTTCCTAGCCACATGCATTTTAAATGAAAAATACTCAAATGTAACTAGAATTTGTTATGTTATGACTACTTCTGATGAGCACTTTGAGGCAAAGTGAAGCATTGGGAAATAAAAGAAAGATTACATAAAGTATTTTTGCTGGTTAAGGCTATTTTATGTAATTGATATGATTACTGAAGAATAATAAAGCTGACGCTAATTTGTTTTTGTTTTAGTACATACTCGGCATGCAACCTCACTATTTATAGGCTTCGATATATGGAATCTTTAAGAAAATTATGTGCCTATGCTATTAATTTCAGCCTGATTTGTTCTCCCAAATTATGTTTTTAATGAAAATGAGCCAAAGGGTCATGTTGCCTAGAGTTTTCCTTAATCGGTGGTCATAGGGTCTGTAGTTATATTCATAATTGGTCAGAAGCAACACATTAAAATTCACAGAATATAGTTAGAACACTGAGATAAGAGAGCAGTAAAACATGCAAAGGAAAATGGCTTATCAAAATTATCCAACATTTATTTTAGAATTAAACATATAGCCTATGCTTTTCCCAGCTTTGAACTAGATGGGTAATTGCATTCATTTTAAGATCATATTTTCTATGAAAGTCTGTGATTAAATATTTTATATCTTTGATAATATGTCCAGATAATATTAACTATTGCATCATTCATCACACTGGTGTCAATGCTCAGGAGCAGTGAGGTTAAATTGACAGCATTGGGTCAACAGAAAAAATATTAATAAAATTCACCTTTCCTGACCCCTATTCTAGAATCTTATATCACACTTCACTCTCCAGATTCTCTGTGGATAGACAGGTATTATGTTCAATCATTTTAAATCTTTCCATTTTAAATTTAAGAGATGCAGAAGTACCAAGGGGTAGTTCAGCATTCATCTGGAAAAAAACAGATGTGACGGGACAAATAATCAAATAGTGTCCCAAAATATCTTGATTTTCTTAAAATTTAATATTACAAGATAAAATGTATGTTAAAGATTAAAATATGATGTTTTAAAACACTTAACCTGTTTGCATTTTAGGCTGTATCTGTAATCCAGTTTTATAATATGTTAAAAACTGTGAATGGAAATATAATTTTCAATTGAACAGAGACCAGCCACCTTAGAATTCTAATTTATCTAATATTCAACAGAAAGGTGAAAGAACTAGATGCTGTAATCACATCACCATGTAGACTATATCTAAGTTTTAAACAGAAAGGTATGTGCTATTTTAAAATGATATCTCAGTTAGTGTTTAGTTTAGTTTATTATTGGCAAAACAATTTTTATCAGAGAAAGTTAATAATATTTAAAAGAAAAACTAATTGGTATCATGGTGTTAGTGGGGGTTTTTTGTTTGTTTTTTTATTGCAGTGGTTGGTTTTCCTTTTCAGACACATTTGGGGAACTGAGTACCTTAGTCCAAAATAGGATGGATGAGCAAAGCTGATCTTCAACTGGACATGTGGGGCATTACATGCTTGAAATATTTACATAAATGTTGTTAATAGTCATTACTACAAATCCCCGCTATTCCAGGAAAATCTAGACCTCCCCATAATCCAGCAAATATAGCAGGTTTTCAGGACTCTGACACTACAGGGAACTTTTTTAACTCTCAACCACATTGTGATCTTCATCCATCTGACAGATTGGTGTCCCTGTCTAGGAATATGATTATCTCCACCCCCTGATATTGTGGACTGAGTGGTAACTGATCTTATGTGTTAAATAAGGGAGAGAAAAGTTTAGCATCCCTGAGACTATGATGGGAAGTTTGGGACCTAAGAAACTTGGCCTGCAGTTATATATTGCAACTGTTTATGTTGCTTAAGTAGGCTGGAAAATGGCAAAATCCAAGCTTAGAGTGAGGGACAGTCCAAACATTAGACCAGGATGTTCAGTAGTTGCCAAGAAAAACAGAATATGAGCATGACCTTCCCAAATTTTCTGCAGTCTTGATTACACTTGGGAGACAAAAAGGCTCCCAAATATTAAATAATATTAAGTATCTTTCTATCTTGTGATTGAGAAATCAGGGTCGTTTTAATATGATTTAGGAAATATTATCCATTTTCTTGAGCCAAGTGCTATGTAACACACTTATACTTAGTGCATTCTTTTGTTGTTATTTCAAAAGTAGCATGTGGTCATTACTGAAAACTTGGAAAATACCAAAAATTAAGGCCAGAAGCAAAAACAAACATTTTGAATTAGGCTGGCATATTACTTTCTTGCAAGTAGTACAGTGCTATTTTCCATGATTATAAACTACAGTTGTGCCCCTGTAAGACATGTAATTAGTTACTGCACAATCTCCCACAGTCTGACATTTAATTTTTCTAAGCCTTTCTTGGTGTGATTCTCTTTATGGTTTTTTGTCTGTTTGTTTGTTTTTAGATTTTAATTTTATAAGTGGGAAAGAGAAACTAATTCATAACTAATGGAATGACATCTATCTAAAATCATTTACCAATTCAGTTTATTTTTTTAGCTTTCTTATTGAGGTTTATCATTCATACATGAACATCCATAAACAATAAGTGTATAGTCTAAGTTGTGAACTTACAAAACAAACATGCATATCATCATACAGGGATCCCATACATTACGCCATCACCAACAACTTGCATTGTTGTGAAACAATTGTTACAAATTATCAAAGGGCATCATCTAAACCTTACTACTAACTATACCCAGTATCTTACATTTGGTGTATTTTTCCCCCAACCCACCCAGTTAATGACACCCTGTATTAGTATTATATACTTGTTATAGTTCATGAAAGAATGTTCTCCTATTTGTTCTAACTACTGTCCATCTTCCACCAGAGGATTCATTGTGTTATACAGTCACACAAAGTATCAACAGAATTTAGACCTTCTAAGTCGCTGAAAAAATGATGAAAGACAACAAAAGAAAGGAAGAAAGAGAGAAAATAATGGAAGAAAATAAGAACAATATTTAAGAAGATTGTCTTTACTGTCACCATACTGCAACTTTCATTCTCAATATCTTCATCTTCATCTCCTCTGTCAGAGTCTTCATCACTTCTTACCTTACTTACTGAACAAACCTTCCTTTTTACTCTTTCCAGAAGTTGCTTATGGTGAACTTCATGTCCCAGGTGGTTATCATAGGTAGTGTTCTGTCTTAGTTCTCCTTTCCTAGCTTTTCTGTCTTTTTCTTTTTCTCTATCTTTTCCTCTTTTGTGTATATACTTAGTAGTGGGCTTGTGTGGTTATAAGGTAGTTCTATACTTAGGTTTCTGAAGAATTGCCAAACTGTCTTCCATAGCGTCTGCATAATGAATTGTACATTGCCACCAACATTGAATGAGTTTTCCAATTTCTCCATGTCCTCTACAACACTTGATATTTTCCATTTATTTAATACCAGCCATTCTAATGGCTGTGAAATGGTATCTTATAGTGGTTTTAATTTGCATTTCCCTGATGGCTAATGATATCGAGCATCTTTTCACATGTTTTCTGTTCAAGACTTTTGCCCATTTTTAAATTTAGTCATATGGCTTTTTATAGTTGAAGGATCTCTTTATATATTCTGAATATTAATTCTTTATTGGATATGTGTTTTCCAAATATTTTCTCCCATTGTGTTGGTTGTCTTTTTACTTTCATGATAAATTCCCATGAGGAACAAAGGTTTTAAATTTCAAGAAGTCCCTTTTAGCTATTTTTTCTTCTGTTGCTTGTGTTTTGGGTGTAAGTTCTAAGAAACCTTACACAAGTTCCTGAAGATGCTTCCCTATGATTTCTTCTAGGAATTTGATAGTTCTAGTTCTTATATTAAGGTCTTTGATCCATTTTTAGTTTTGTATATGCTCTGTGGTAGGGGACCTCTTTTTTTTTTTTTTTTTTTTTTTTGCAAATGGAGATCCAGTTTTCCAAGCACCATTTGTTGAAGAGGCTATTCTTTCCCAATTGAATGGTCTTTGTCACCTTATAAAAAACCAGTTGGCCCTAAATGTGAGGGTTGATTTCTGAGCTCCCAATTCCATTCTATTGGTTTATATGTCTGTCTTTGTGCCAATATGAGGCTGTTTGGATTATTATAGCATTGTAATAGGATTTACAATTGGAAAGGGTGAGTTTTTCAACCTAGTTATTCATTTTCAAGATGGCTTTAATTATTCAGGACCCTTTATTTTCCATGTAAACTTGATGATTGGTTTCTCCATTTCTGCAAGGAAAGTTGTTCAAATTCTGATTGGGATTACAATGAATTTATAAATTGCTTTGGGTAGGATTGACATTAATGTTCTTTAGTCTCCCAATGCATGAACTCAGAATATTTTTCTATTTATTTAGGTGTTCTTTAATTTCTTTTAGCAATGTTTTGCAGTTTTCAGTACACAAGTACTTTACATCCTTTGTTAAATTCTTTCCCAGATATTTGATTCTTTTAGTTGCTATTGTAAATGGAAGTTTTTCTTTATTTCCTTCTCAGATTGTTCATTATTCTTGTATAGAAACACTACTGATTTTTTAGTATTAATATTATACCCCGCCATTTTTCTGAATACTTTTATTTTCGCTAGATTCCTTTTTTGTGGATTTTTCAGGATTTTGTGTATATAGGATCAAAACATCTGCAAATAAGGAAATTTTTACCTCTTCCTTTCCAATTTGGATGACTTTTATTTCTTTTTCTTGACTAATTTCTTGGCAGAAACTTCCAGTGCATTGTTGAATAAAGTAGTGATAGTAGGCATCTTTGTCCTGTTCCAGATCTCAGAGGGACAACTTTCAGTCTTTCACCATTAAGTAGGATGTTACCTGTGGGCTTTTCATATATGCTCTTTAACATGTTGAGGAAGATTCCTCTATTACTAGTGTTATAAGGGTTTTTTATCAATAAAGTGTGTTGCACTATCTCAAATGCCTTTTCTGCATCAATTGAGATAATCATGTTTTTTTGTTTGTTTATTTTTGTTTTCCCATCATTCCGTTACTGTTGTGTCTTACATTCCTTTGTTTTGTTATGTTAAACTAACATTGCATGCCAGGGATAAATCCCACTTGAACATGGTATGTAATTATTTTAATATGTTGTGGGATTTGGTTTACTAATATTTTGTTGAGGATTTTTACATCTATATTCATAAGAGATATTGATCTGTAGTTTTCTAGTGGTATCTTTATCTGGCTTTGGTATTAGGGTGCTCTTAGCCTCATAGAATGAGTTATGGAGTGTTTCCTCCTCTTCAATTATTTGAGAGAGTTTGAGAAACATTAGAGTTGTCTTCTTAGAAAGTTTTGTATAAATCCCCTGTGAAACCATCTGATCCTGAGCATTTCTTTGTTAGAAGGTCTTTGATTACTGGTTGAGTTCTTCTAGTTCTTCCTGAGTCAATGTAGGTAGTTTATGTGTTTCTAACAATTTGTCCATTTCATCTAGGTTACGAAACTTATTGACATATAGTTGTTCATCCTATCCTCATATAATCCTTTTTATTTCACAGGGGTCAGTAGTAATGTCCCCCTTTTCACTTCTGATTTTTGTTATTTCATCCTCTCTCTTTTTTTCTTTGTCATCTACCTAATGATTTGTCATTTTTATTGTACATTTCATTTTTGGTTTTGTTGATTGTTTCTATTGTATTTTCCTTTTCTGTTTCATTTATCTCCACTCTAACCTTTTTTATTTCCTTCCTTCTGCTCACTTTGGACTTTGTTTGCTCTTGTTTTTCTGGTTCTTCCAGTTTTGAGGTTAGAGCTCTGATTTGAAGTCTTTCTTCTTTTTTAATGTTAGCATTTAGAGATATAAATTTCTCTCTCAGCACTGCCATTGCTGTATCTCACAAGTTTCAATATGTTGTATTTTAATTTTCCTTTGCTTCAAGATATTTCCTAATTTCTCTTTTGATTTCCTCTTTAACCCATTGGTTATTTAAGAATATATTGTTTAAGTTCCAAGTATTTGTGAATTTTCCATTTCTCCCTCTTTACTTGATTTCTAGCTACATTCTATTGTGTCAGACAATATAGACTGTAAGATATCATATTTTTAAATTTTTCTGACATTTGTTTTGTGACCCAACATATGGTGTACCCTGGAGAATGACCCATGCACATTCTAGAAGAATGTGTATTCTATTTTCATTGGTTCCCGTGTTCAATATATGTCTGTTAAGTCTAGTTGGTTTCATGTATTACTCAGGTCCTGTATTTCATTATTGATCTTCTGACACAATCTATTATTGCAAGTAGTGTGTTAAATTCTCCTATATTAATGTAGAACTGTCAATTTCTCCCTTTAAATATGTCAGTTTTTACTTTGTATGTTTTGGGGCTCTGGTGTTAGGTGCATATATATTTATAATTGTTACATCTTCCTATTGAATTGTCCCTTTATCAGTATCTAATGCCCATCTTTGCCCCTAATAATTGTTTTGTATTACTTAAAGTCTATTTTATCTGATATGTATAAGTTTAGCAACTCCTGCTCTCTTTGTTCTACTATTTGCATGGTATATATTGTTTTTATCCTTTCACACACAACCTACTTACATGTTTGACTTTAAGATTATTCTCTTGCAGACAGCTAATAGTTAGGTCATGCATATTTATCCATTTTTCCCAGCCTCTCACTTTTTATTGGAAAGTTTAATCCATTTGCATCTAAAGTCACTACTGATAATGCAGGACTTTCTTCTGCCCTTTTGCTATTTAGTCTTTGTAAGTATTATACATTTTTGTCCCTCACTTCTACTAAAGCTTACTTTTATATTTATTTGCTTTTTAAATTTGTGAGAGCTTGAAGATTGATGAATCTCAGAAAATTATGTCCTTAAAGCTAATCCATTCATGTGGGTGTAAACCTATTGTAAGTAGGACCTTTTGATTAGATGACTTCAATTAAGGCATGGCCCAGGGTGGGTCTTTATTTTCTTACTGAAGTCCTTTATAATAGAATGTAATTCAGAGAGAGAGAGAGAGAGAGAGAGAGAGAGAGAGAATGCCACAGAATCCAGAAACTGAAAACAATGACCTGCACCAGCAGACACTGCCATGTGCTTTGCCATGCAACAGAGGAGTCCAAGATCACCAACAGCTCGTCTTTAGGGAGAAAGCATTGCATAATGATGCCTTGATTTTGACATTTTTATCAGCCTCAAAATTGTAATTTTGTAAGATAATAAACCCCTACTGTAAAAGACAACCCATTATGATATATAGTTTTCACAGCCTAACAGACTAAGACAGCATTGTACCAAATTGAGTGCCTTCTACCTCTCTCTGGATAAACTTTTCATTTATTTTCTTTGTGATTACAATGGGGTTAAAATTTAATACCCAAAATATATAAAAATTATATTTGGTTTGATACCAACTTAACTTCAATAGCATGCACATATACATTTCCTATACTCCCTTGTGCCCCCCCCCCAACATTTTTTAACTTATCATTTATATCTTTCTACATTGTATGTCCAAAGACCTAGATTTGCAATCACTTTTTATGCATTTGCATTTTAGCACTTGTAAGAAGTGGAGTTTTGTACCAAACAATACAATACAATAATACTGGCATTTATAATTACCCAAATGGTTACCTTTAATGCAGAGCTTTATTTCTTTATACTGCTTTGAACCATTGTCTAGTGTCCTTTCTTTTCAGTCTGAAAAACTTCTTTTTGCATTTCTTTTAGGGCCAGTCTAGTAGTGATGAACTCCCTCAGCTTTTGTTTATCTGAGAATGTCTTAATCCCTTCCTCATTTTTTGAGAGAAACTCTTGGTGGATAAAAATTCTTGGCTGGAAGTTTTTTCCTTCAGCACTTTAAGTATTTCAACCCACCGCCTTGTTGCCTCCATGGTTTCTGATGAGAAATCAACACTCAAGCTTATTGGAACTCCCATGTATATAACACATTGCAGCTTTCAGGACTCTGTCCTTGTCCTTTGCATTTGATAGAATAATCAATATATGATGATTTACCATATAACATGTTTTTCTTCATTTTTATCCTCTTTGGTGTTCTCTGAGCTTCTTGGATGTTCATATTCACATCTTTTGGGAAGTTTGGGAAGTTCTGTGTCATTATATCTTTGACTATTCCTTCTACCCCTTTTCCTTCCTTCTCTTTCTGGGATTTCTATATGTGTATATTGGTGTGATTGATGGTGTCTCATAGCTGCCTTAGGCTATTTTCACTTTTAGTATTTCTTTTTTTCTTTCTGCTCCTCAAGCTGACTCATTTCAAGTACCTTGTCTTCAAGTTCAGTGATTATTTCTTCTGCGTGCCAACTCCAATCCACTCTTGAAGAATTCCAGGGCATTTTTGATTTCAGTTAATGTTGTCTTCAACCCCAACACTTCTGTTTGCTTCCTTTTTTACAATTTATATGTCTTTACTTGGACTTTCATATTGTTTATTTATTATTTCCCTGATATCCTGTAGTTCTTTTTTGTACTTTCCATCATTTCCTTAAGCACTTTTGAGAACACTTTAAAGGCTTTGTTCTGGATATCAGCATTCTCATCTTATAGTGTTTTCTGTATTTTTATCCTCTTCCTTTGGGTGGGCCATCATTTCTGTTTTTTTTTTTTTTATTTGTCTTTTACTCTTTTTTGCACATTGTAAGTTTTATATTTTAAAACATTAAGTCTAGGATGTATGTTTCTTAGTTGTATAAAGAGCTGGTGATAAGACAGAGATTTTCTTGAGCTTCAGTCCTCTATCAGGAAGGTCTGCTCAAGGCAAATGTACTATGCATGGTTTTCCCTGTCTTACTGGGCCTCTGTCTTGTCCTCTTCTTTTGATTGTTAGTTGTTTTGGAGTCCCCCTGTTTTCAGGAGTTTGTCCCTTCTGTTTCCTGGAGACAAACCTCCCTCTCCCATGTATATGATGGTGGCAGGCCTTTGACCCAGGCTGTCTCCTTCTAGAGTATTTACACACCTTTTATTGTCTCATGCTGCTTTTTTCCTGGAGGGCAAATTTTGGGAGGAGGGTCATTCTGGAGTGGACTTTCCCAGGTCAGCCTTTATCAGCCAAAGCAGGACCAGGGACCCATGAAGGGCATGCTGACCATCTCCAATGTGCCCTGGGAAGGAAATTAAGAAGTGCTCCAAAATCTTCTCCAAGGGCTCCTCAAAACTGAGCTTTCCTGTACTGCCAAGCAAATGCAGCCCTTCAGCCTACATAGCCCCTGCAACCCTGAGGGAGTACTGTGCCTTTAAATCTCCACTGTTTCTACCCTTGTCTGCAGAGGATGGAAACAATAACTGACACTATCTTTGTCCTGGGTGGGTTAAAAAAATGACTGCCCTCAGATCCTGGAGCCAGTGATCTGCATTTGGTAATCAAAAGTTGTGTTCAGCAGTAAACTGTGCCTACCCCTGTACTTGGGGAAGAGGGTTTCTATGTCCCTTTTTGATAGCAGCAGCTACTCAGGGACTCAACCCCAAAGTGACCTGCTGCAAGAGTGAGGAATGGGTGTTCATAGCCACTGCACAGAGTAATTTAGAGTTCTTCACCATAATATATCTGCCTTTTCTGCCCGCTCTTCCCTGCATGCGGTACAGGGTCCTTCTGGCCTCTGAAGTTTCAAAATAGTTGTTTCAGACAGTTCCTGCTTATTTAATAGATGTATTGGTGGGAGGACTGAGTACTAGCGCTTCCTACTCTTTCATCTTCTCCAGAAGTCCCCTTACAATAAGATTTTATATAACTCACATGTTTCTTGATTCTTTCTCCTGCATTCCTTTGGGATCAATTTTTTTTTAAATCACTAATTTTTTCTTTGTCAAATATGCATTGCTCTTCTATTTTTAGTTCTTACCTTAGAGATTATACATGCATCCTTACATTATGACAGTATTACAAATTATGAGTGTAATAAAATGTAATGCAAATATTAAATATTTCCTCTTTCCAACAATACTAGGAGCTTAAAATAGTTTGTTCCCATTGATGCTACACATTTTTTTCTTAATTCCTCCCAGACATTTGATTAAGATATGTTTGAAGCCACATAAAATATTACTATTAATGTTTTATAAATCAATCTTCATTCATAGTGCATGTTGAGACAATGAATTCTAATGTAACAGAGTACAGGTTTCTGTTGTTGTTGTTGTTTGCCATTCCACATTGCAACTATCTTTTATAAAACTGCCACTTGCTGAGCTTTTTGATGTAGTAACAAGGAAAACATCCCCAATTCTCTGAAAAGGTTGTGCAAATACTCCCCCAATTTCTAATTACATAATTGGTTAGGCCAAATTGTCTTCATATTATTTTATCAAAATAATATATTACAATGCCTTGATTGCTGAAACAGATATGGTATCCAGCTGCCTTCCAGTAAACCACACTTTAAACACGTTTGTTATAGAATGAGATTATGATGACTGTTATGATGCCTTTTATTACTACTTCTATCTATATAATGTCTGACTCAGTTTCAATTGATTTTTTTCTGTGTGTTGTTTATTTGATATATTCTATATCACTATAATATGCTTTGCAATTACATTTTTAGTAATTTTAAAAAAGTTTTTATTTTTAAAGAAGCTTTAGATTGCATAAATGTTACATCAAAAACATAGGGGATTCCCATATACCTTCCCAAACCCCAATTTCCCCCACTAACAACATCTTTCATTAGTGTGGTCATTTGTTACAATCGATGAAAACTTGTTGAAGCATTGCTACTTACCATGGACTATAGTTTACATTATAGTTTACACTTTGCACTGCACAATTTTATAAGGTTTGACAAAATATATAATGATTTGTATCCATCATTGCAATGTCATGCAGGACAATTCCAATGTCCCCCAAATGCCCCATGTCACACCTATTCATCCCTCTCTCTCCCCTCATAACATCTGATGGCCACTGCCTTTATATCAATGATAAGAGTTCTTCCATTGCCAGAAAAGTAATGTCTACTTTAGTGCATAGTTGCATTCACCCCTTATGTTTGTTCATTCCACAATCTTGAGGATTTGGGAATGGTGATGCCCCTCTGTTTGTGATTGAGAGGAGACTTAGATCCCATGGGGCAGATGGATGGAACTGTCTTGCTTGAAGTTATAGATATTCTCTGGTTTTTTTTTTTTTTTTGGATGGATTTTGTCCATCATCATCCTTTTGTTAATTGTCCTGGGCGATTCCAATAAACTGGAGAGTAGGTGTTGCAGCTGCTGAGATTCAAGGCTCAACCAACATTTGAACAGACTGAATATTTCAGTCTCTGATGCATGTATTTAATAAGTAAAGTGTTAATTATATATTTAAATAAGAGGGGCAAAGAGTCATGTGTAGGGAATTTATAAATGAGTAAAACTCTGATACATTGGGGAGCATATATTGCAAAGTAAGTCCCACTGACAAGGTGCCGATTTCTTGAGATTTTTCTGCCCTGCCTATAGTATCTAGATGTCCTCTAGAGCCCTCAGAAGCCCTGCATTTGAGGCACTGTTTACTCTGGCAGTCAAGGAAATCCTACTGAGACATGCACAAGAGTAACCTCTGGAATGACTGCCTGACTCACTTTGAAATCTCTTAGCCATAAAGACTCATATGTATTTAACATTTCCACATTTTGGTCAAGATCTTTTTCCAAATGGATCTCTAGTTGGAATAAGCCCTCAGTGCCTGGAAGGGTCATCCCAGGAATCATGTCTCATACCAGTGGGGAGCTAATGCATTTATACACTGAGTTTGGCTTAGAGACAGGCCAAATTTAAGAAACAAGGAAGCTTTCAGGAGGTAACTCTTAGGCAATATATAATACTAGGCTAAGTTTCCATTTCACAAGGAAAGGTTCATAAGTACAATCATCAAAATCAAGGGCCTGGCGTCATGGTCTGTCCTTCACTGGGCACTACCTATGTACTCTAGGAGGATTCTTGTCGCCCTATTAGATAATGTAGCAGGACATCCTAGGATGGGAATTCAATATTCTTTTGGATATTGTGTGGATCTCCACCCACCAAGACAATGCCCCATGACCACCTGAACATATTCATATGCCATAGTGCATGCCCCAGATGAACCCCTCCCCACCCATTCCACATCACTGACACTCCACACTGGTGATAATCCCCTGCAACATGTGACCCTTCTGTGACCCAAAACCTCCGCCCAAAAAAGCCAAAAAATAAACAAATAAAAATAATAAGAAAATAAAGCAATAATTATAAAAATAACAAATAAAATACAAAAGTAAAAATAAGAAAAATAAAAGTAAAATAAATATCCAATTGTTTTTAAAATGGTCCAAACAATCAATTTTTAGTTATTTATACTTGAACTACTTTGAACACCCCTCAAAACTGGGGCCAATATCTGCTCGCCGTTACGATAAAACTTAGCATTTTTATGGCTCTAAGTCACTTCAGCCCCTTGGATTTTTCTGGGCCAGTGATCGTCTGCTGTGCTGACTCTGAGACATCCTCTATGCACTCAGATAACCTGCCAATCATCACTGCATCACTTTCCCTCTCCCTCAGGAGTGTGGGAATTCTCCCTGTGGGAACATTCACTTCCTAGTCAGTGCCCCTCAGGCCCTGTCTCTTGAAGGTTTTCTGCTGTAAGGGGCTTCTCCTCTCATTGTAAAACTGTTGAAGGGGGACCACCATTAAATACCCTGTGTGATACTGTCATATCATCATCAAATCCTCTTCTGATCAACTCTGAAACCCTTGAATTCAAACTCACTATGGTATTTCACTTTATAATGAATCATAATTTCTGAAAAAAGTTTTCCTTATTTGTAAAACTCAATGGACATGATAATAAAATAATCTAACATAATTTAAGTGGACACTTCATTGATGATGCATTCACCATCATATATGAGAATTTTGCCTATAGTTAATTTACATAAAATAATAATCAATGCAATCCATATACCAATATGTTTTTACTGTATATTGCTTTTTAAAGGCAATTTAAAAAATTCTCATTATTTAAATACATGAAACATTTGCAATCACTATGATTATTGATTGTAAACACATGTATAGTTAAACAGAAATATTTGTTCACTCTTTAGCAGCACAAATTAAATTAAAATGGAAACAGCAACAACAAAACAGTCTGAGGACATTTAAAAGACTCTGAACAGGTAAAGTTTATTTTTCATCAGAGATTCAGATGAAAAAATTACAATCTCAGAAAAGATTTGGATAATCTCCTTAGTAAGGATGAATACAAGATCAGTTATAAAAATTTCATTTGCTTCTAATGGAGCTAAGAGTAATAAATTCAACAGATGAAAAAACAACAAATATTTTATACTTATCTCCAGATTATTTGTCCTTATATATCCAATGAAATGTGAAAACAGAAAGGATTTTAGAATATCAGCCTACACTTTTAGTACTTTGGGCTAATAAATATGAAAATCAAATCACTTTGGTCATTCACAATAAAAACAGTGAATCAATATGTTCTTTACATATACATTGCACTGTATTTATTAACATTTTTAATGTTGCATAAAAGGTAAATGAATCCAACCTCATTAAAAATGGGTTACTTTCTCAAAACCTTTTTCTGCATCAACTGATTTGATCATGTGCTTTTCACCTTTACTTTGTTAATGTATTGCATTAATTGATTTTCTTCTGAAGAACCACCATTGCACATCTGGGATAAAACACACTTGATTTTAACGAGCTTTTGGATTCTATCAGTAAGTATTTTGTTGAGGATTTTTGCATCTATATTCATTACAAAAATTGATCTGTAATTTCTTTTTTCATAAAACTTTATCTGGCTAAAAGTATTAGGGTGATATTGGCTTCATAGAATGAGTTTAATAATGTTCCATCCTCAAATTTTTGGAAGAGTCTGAGAAGAATTGCTATTAATTCTTCTTGGAATCATTGGTAGAATTCACCTGTGAAGTGTTTGGGTTCTTGGTTTTTCTTTGTTGGGAGGTTTATGATGAGTAATTCAATCTCTTTACTACTAATTATTGTGCTGAGCTCTCCTATTTCCTCTAGAGTCAGTTTAGATTGTGTGTTTCCAGGAATTTGTCCATTTCATTTAGCTTGTCTAATTTATTAACATATATTTGTACTTATCATCTTTTTTTTTTGGTCAGTCGAGATAAAGGCTTTTATTGATCTTTTCAAAGAATAACTTTTGGTTTTGTTAATACTCTCTATTGTCTTTTTATTCCATATTTTATTTATATATCTAATCTTTGTTATTTCTTTCCTTCTGCTCACTTTGGGTTTAGTTTGCTGTTCTTTTGTAGGTCTTCCAGGTGTACAGCATACATTTAAAAAAAAACACACCTAAAAATGGCAATAAAATGAAACTTCCTCAACATGATACAGGCTATATGTGAAAATCCCACAGCTAACCTCATCCTTAATGGTAAAACACTGAAAACTGGAATGATATGGAACATGACAAGGATGCCCATTGTCACTACTGTTACACAACATTGGACTGGATGTTCTAGGCAAAGCAGTTAGGCTAAAAAAGCATTAAATGATATCCAAATTGGAAAGGAAAAAGTAAAACTTTATGCAGAGATGGCATGATCCTATATATAGAAAATTGTATAAACTACAACAAAGCTAATAAATGAATTCACCAAAGGGGCAAGGTATAAGATCAGCACGCAAAAATTAGTACTGCTACTTTACACAAGTAATGAGCAATTTGCAGAGGAACTCAAGAAAAAAAATACATTTACAATGCAACTAAAAGAATCAAATATTCTAGGAATAAATTTAACCAAGGATGTAAAGGACTTATACATGGAAAAATACAAAACTTTGCTAAAAGAAATCAAAGACGATCTAAATAGATGGAAGGATTTTCCATTTACATGGATTGGAAGATTAAATATTGTTAGTATGTCAATTCTATGCAAAAAAGATTAACAGATGCAATCAAAACTTCAACAGTCTATTTTGCAGAAATGGAAAATCCAATTTTCGTATTTATTTGGAAACGTAAGGGGCCTCAAAGAGTCAAACCATCTTGATAAAGAAGAACCTAGTTAGGTAACTCATACTTCCTGACTTTAAAACTTATTACAAATCTACAGTGGCTAAAACAGCATGGTACTGACACAAAAATAAACATATAGACCAACGGAACTGAATTGAGGATTTAGAAATAGAATCTCACATATATGTCCAATTGATTTTTTTTTTATTAGAGAAGTTGTGAGTTCATAAAACAACCATGCATAATGTACAGGATTCCTATGCATTACTCAACACCAACACCTTGTATTCTTCTGGAATATGTGTTACAATTGATATAAGAATATCAAAATATTACTATTAATTATAGTCTATAGCTTGCATTGTGTGTATTTTTCCAATAAACCACCTTATTATTAACACCATATATTATTGTTTTACTTTTTTTTTCAGTTTATGAAAGAACATTTGTAATTAATCACAGTCCATCATCCACTAAGTGTTCACTGTGTTATACAGTCCCATGCCTTATACAGTCCATCCAAAATGTATACTCAGTGGCTCTCAGATTCATTACAGAGTTTTGTGTCATTATCTAAGTCAATTTTAGAACACTTTCATTACTACAAAATGAAAAACCCCATGCCCCTCTATACCCCCTTATTGTTGACCCTTAGTATTGCTATAGTACCTTTGTTGTGGTTGATGCAGGAAAATTACAATATTACTGTTAACTATAGCCCTTAAGTTATATTAGTTGTATTTTTCCATGTGTCAACATATTCTTAAGAACCTTGTAATAGTGATGTACATTTGTTCTAATTCACTTAAGAACATTCTTGTATTTGTACTATTAACCAAAATCCTCATTCAACACCAAGTTCACTAAGTTATACAACTCCAAGATTAACCTTTAGCTTTCTTTGTATAGATATTTATATCCCTAGTCTACTCCGTTCAGCCAAAATTACATTTATAAATCGGTGGTATTAGTTATACCCACTATAATGTGTTACCATCAACTCTGCAATTCCAAACATTTATAATAAACCTTATTAAAAATTCAACATACATTAATATCAGGTCCCCCATATCAACCCTCATTTTGTCTCCTATTATCCTATATTCTAAGTTTTAACTCCGTAAGTTTACTCATATTTGGTTCGTATTAGTGAGACCATACAATATTTGTCCTCTTGTGTCTGGTTCATTTCACTCAACATAATGTCCTCAGTGTTCATCCATGTTGTCATAAGCAACCTGACTTCATTTCTTCTTACAGCTAATTTGTATTCTATCGCATATAAATAACATACTTTGTTTATATCTGTTCATCAGTTGATGGACACTTGATTTGTTTCCATCTTTTAGCATTTGTGAATAATGCTTCTGTGAATATTGGTGTGCAAATGTAAATTTGTGCCCTTGCTTTCAGTTATTCTGAATATATTCCTAGTAGCGGGATTGCTGGATCTTATGGCAATTTCATATTTAGCTGCCTGACGAACTGCCAAAGGTTGCTTGTCTTTTTATCAGTGAGTTGTATGATCTCTTTATATACAATGTAGATAAAATGCTTATCAGATATGTGGCTTCCAAATATTTTCTTACATTGAGTAAACTGTTTTTTCACCTTTTTGGCAAAGTCATTTGAAGCACAAAAATATTTAATTTTGAGGAAGAACCATTTATTTTTTTCTTTTGTTGCCTGTACTTTGGGTGTAAGGTCCAAGAAACCACCAAGCACCACAAGATCCTGACAATGCTTCCCCACATTTTCTTCTAGGAGTTTTATCGTTCTAGGGCCTCATGTTGTCATTTGGTTCCCTGAAACACTGTTCAATTTTTTTCTATTCATTTCTCTAACTCTTCTTATGTACATTTTTTTTTTAAAGATTTATTTATTTATTTATTTATCCCCCCCTTGCTGCTTGTGTTTGCTGTGTCCATTTGCTGTGTGTTTTTTCTGTGTCTGCTTATCTCCCCCTTGCTGTGAGGTCTTGCTGCATCAGCCCACCACACCGCGGGGGCCGGCCTGCCCTCACAAGGAGGCCCTGGGAAGCGAACCCGGGGCCTCCCATATGGTAAACGGGAGCTCTATCGATTGAGCCACACCCGCTTCCCTTATGTACATTTGATTTTAGAAGTTGATTTCTAGCTCACTGATCTTTTCCTCTGCCTCTTCAAATCTGCTATTATATAACTCTAGTGTATTTTTATTTCTTTAATTGTGCTTTACCTTCCCAGAAGATCTGTTATTTTTCTTTGCATACTTTCAACTTCTTTGTGCACATTCAATGTCCTCTTAATATCCTTCATCTCTTTAGTCATCTCATTGAATTTATTAAGGAGATATTTTTAACATCAATAATTACTTGTCTCAAATCCTGTATGTTGTCTGGAGGTTTAATTTGTTCCTTTGTCCGTCCTATGTCTTCCTGTTTCTTAATATGGCTTGTGATTTTGGCTAATCTTGGCATCAGATTTTCTTGATTCTGGGTTCAGTGTCTCTTTTTAGCATAGGGCTTTCTTGTTGATTGACTTTGTGCTAAAGCTCCTCTTTGACAATTGGTTCAACTTATTTTAGTACTTTATAATAGCGCATTTTAACAAATCTGATTTTTTTCTCATATTCACCTGATTCTTGCCTTGAATATATGGTACAATTTCCATATTCAAATTATTGCTTGCATAGTAAGATTGCACTATTTGTGCACTTATTTCATTCCCAGGAGAAAGCTTCCTTTCTCCTGTTCCTCCACTGGAATATTAATCTGTTCTGTTTATTTTTTATTTGCCTTTCTATATTTTAAATACAACTTTTGTTTTTTTTCTAGCTGCTATTACCTGAAGGGCTCATTTTGGTGGGGGTCCCTCCAGAGACAGTCTTTTTAGATCAGATTTCCCAGACAAAATAGGCTTAAGGACTCAGGAAGTGGGTGTAGAACATTTCCAATGGGCCCTGGGGAGGAGATCCTAAAGGTCCCCCAACTTTTCTTCGATGACTCCCTGAATTTGTACTTTCCTAATGTTTCCAGCAGGTGGCACTCCAGCGAGCTGTTCCCTGCAGCCCTAAAGTAGTGCTATGCCTTTAATTCTCAGCCAATTTAGCCCCTGTCTGGCACATGATTGAGACTGAGGCTGCCAGTCTTGCTGGATGAATCTGTTGCACAGATCCCAGATAAACTGCCACAACCTATGCTGTGCCTTATCCTTCCTCCATTTTCTTGCAGAAGCGCTGCCCTTCAACAAGATGTTCCCTGCTACTCCAAAGGGAACTGTGTCTCTAAATTAGCCACAATCAAGGTTGAGACAGAGACTGCCAATTGTTTTCTGAGCTGATCTGTTTGAAATTGTCTACAGTTGCCCAGAGAACCCTATCAAACTCTGGCCACCTTTCTCCCCTGCAGGGAGCAGTATTGGAATCCCAGGGTGCAGGCAGTAATCTGAGGTTTAGAGGTTGAAACTGCCTGTGTTGCCCAGTTGCCCAGAGAAATTGATGAAGCTCTGCTCCACTTTCTCTCCTTCTGAGGGCAAGGTATGTGTGAGAGTCCAAGTGGTTATCTAAGTGTGCAGGTTGGAACTTTCCACAGCTGCTCAGAGAAACTGATGAAGGTCTGCCCACTTTCCTCTCCTGCTGGGGGCAGGGTTGGAGCTGAGGGTTTGAACGGTTCTCTAAGCCATGCAGGTTGAAACTGCCTGTATTGCCCCAGAAACTTATGAAGCTATGTGGACCTTCCTCTCCTGCAGCTGAGGGTGTGGGAGTTACTCTAAACCATGCAGGCTTA
Organism: Cabassous unicinctus; assembly: GCA_029593785.1. Taxonomy (NCBI): domain Eukaryota; kingdom Metazoa; phylum Chordata; class Mammalia; order Cingulata; family Chlamyphoridae; genus Cabassous; species Cabassous unicinctus. Next base: position 55,763 of record JAQZBX010004801.1, read on the forward strand.
AATTGTCTAGTTGCCTTGAGAGATTGGTGACACTCCACCCACCCACTTCCCCTGTGGCAGGTGGGGCTGGAGCCCAGGCTGCAGACCATAATCTGACCTGGGTGCCGATCCCTACCATCCAAGAAGTCACTTTGAGTTTCAATAAATTCAGCCTCCACTCCTTCTGGGGGCAAAGTTAAAATGGAGACTGCTGGCTTCTTTCTGACTTGGACAGTTTTAAACTTTAGTTGTATTTAGAATGAAATCTAGCTAGCTAAATTTGTTAATCAATAGCCTTAGTCCGTGCCCAGCCATCTCCTCCTCCCCTGCTTTTGAATAATGTAGCTTCCAAATTCAGCCAAGGAGTAAGAGATAGACACTGTCCTCCAGGGTAGCCAGTTCTTCTTTCTGTTCTTCCTTGGATGGTGTACAGTGTTATTCTAGGCTCTAGAGCCCCCCAAACAGGTGATTTAGATAGATATTGACTGATTACTAATTGCCCTGTAGGATAACTGAGTCTTAGTGCTCCCTACTTTTCACCATCTTGCTCTTTTTCATGGTCAATTGAGTTTTGACTAGGCTGCCAATTCCCCTCATTTGGGTTCAATAAATGGTACTGGGAGAATTGGATATCCATATGCAAAAGAATGAAAGAGAAACCCTATCTCATACCATATACAAAAATCAACTCAAAATCAATTAAAGACTTAAATATAAGAACCAGGTCTATAAAGCTATAGAAGAAAATGTAGAGAAGCATCTTTAGGATCTTGTGTTAGGCAATGGTTTCTTAGACTTTACACCCAAAGCACAAACAATAAAAGTAAAAATAGATAAAGGAAACTATCAGTCTGCCAAAAGGGTGCTGATGAAAAGTACCAGAAATCTGTTGGCTTTATAAAGGGTATTTATTTGGGATAAAAGCTTACAGTTACAAGGCCCTAAAGAGTCCAATGCAGGGCTGCTTTCTCCCAAAGTCAGTTGCCACATATTGAAGCAAAATGGTCACTGATTTTTGCGAGGATTCACCATTTCCCTCTGGGTTTCTTCTCTCTCTCAGTTGCAGCTAGCTTAAGAATTGTCTCTCAAGGTTTCCTCTTTCTCCTGGGATAGGGCTCATTTCTTTCAGGGCCTTCTATTTCAGTCTCAGCTGTTCTGTTCTCTTTCCAAGGTTAGCTACAAACTATCAGGTGAATGGTTCATCTCTCCCCAGGGCATCAGGATAAAAAATGGCAGAGCTTTCTCTTCTTGCATATCTTCTTGAATGAGTATCCCTTTATATTGGCCCACCAAGGGGGTAGAAACTCAACCTGAGTCATGCCTTATTGACTTGGTCAATCAAAACCCTAATCTTAGCAGGTAATTTAATCAAGGATACCTCAACTGAATCCATTATAATCAAAGGGAATAGATAATAATCAAAGAAGAATAGATTAGTTTACAAACATAATCTTTCTCTTTTTTGGATTCACAAAAATAATCTCTAACTGTCACAGAGACTGCATCAAAAACTTGAAAAAATTTGTGCATCAATGGATTTTATCAGGAAAGTAAAAAGACAGTGTACTCAAAGGGAGAAAATATTTTCAAAACACATACCCAATAAGGATATAATATCCAGAATATTTAAAGAAATCTTACAACTCAACAATAAAAAGAGAAACAACCCAATTTAAAAACAGGAAAAAGACCTGAATAGACATTTCTCCAAAGAGAATATACAAATGGCTGAAAATTGCATGAAAAGTTACTCAATATCATTAGCTATTAGGGAAATGCAAATCAAAACCGCAATGAGATACCATTTCACACCTAATAGAGTGACCATTATTAAACAAACAAACAAAAAACAAAACAGAAAATTACAAATGTTGGAGAGGATGTGGAGAAATAAGATTACTCATTCGTTGCTGGTGGTGATGTTAAATGGTGCAGCCACTGTGGAAGACAGTTTGGCAGTTTCTCAGAAGGTTAAGTATATAATTACCATATTATCTTTCAATCTCTCTACTAGTTATATACCCAAAAGAATTGAAAACAGGGACTTGAACAGACATTTGCATGATAATGTTCATAGCAACATTTTTTACAATTGCCAAAAGATGAAAGCAACCCAAGTTTACATCATCCAATGAATCAATAAATACAATGCGGCATATATACAAAATGGAATATCATTCAAAGGAAAGAAGGAATGAAGTCCTGATACATGCAACAACATGGATGAACCTTGAAGACATCACATTGAGTGAAATAAGCCAGACACAAAGGGACACATATTGAATGATCTCACTGAAATGAGATAATTAGAATAAGCAAAATTCAAAGTGTTTAAGTCTCGAATATATGTTATCATGGGGTAGGCTGAGGTTAGGAAATGAGGAGTTAATCATTAATTTGTACAGAATTTCTATTTAGACTGTAAATTTTGGAAATGGATTGTGGTGATGATAGCACAACATTTTGAGTGTACATAATAACTCTGAATTATATATTTGAAGGTGGTTAAAAAGGGAAATTTTAGGTGGTATATGTGATAATAGAATAAAAATTAAAAGATTAAGCATAGGACTTACAATGCAGTGAATCCTATTGTAAATTATGACTATAGTTTATAGTACAATAATAAAAAGTTTCTTTCATGAATTATAACAAATGTACCACACATGGCAAGGTGTTAATACTAGTGTGGCGTATTAGGAAAAAATAATACCCTCTAATGTAAACTATGAGCTACAGCTATTACTACAATAGCTGATCAATTGTAGCAAAGGTTCCACACTAAGGCATAAAGTAAATAATGGAGGGGGTACATGGGAATGCTCTATTTTTTACATGATTTTTCTGTAAACCTACAACTTCTCTAATTAAAAAAATTAAGGAAAAAAGTGCCTTAAACATACATGCTGATTTTCGAAACTTGTGACAGATCACTTTTCTTGTTTTAAATTTTTAAAGTAACTTTATTGGGAAGATAATA
>JAQZBX010004802.1:0-58719 GCA_029593785.1 Cabassous unicinctus
AAGAAGGCATGAGGAATAAGCAGGAAAGATGAACGGGAATTTTTCAGAAGAAATGTGGTGAATAAAGATATGAGAAGGTATTCAACATAATTGGAGATTCCAGCTATTCAATTGTTAAAAATTAAGAAGCCTGACAATACCAAGGATAAAAGAGTTGATGAATCAATAAGCTTTTTCTCATATTGCTGATGAAAGAATAATTTGAAAAATTATTTGGCATATTCTCTTAAGTTTAATCTTTTATGATCCAACAATTCCACCCTAGATTTATACTGAAGAGAAGTTCTTGCCATGTATGGGAGACACGTACAAACAATATTGACAGTAGCATGATTTTACAAAAACGTGAACACAATCCCAAGTACCATCAATGAGAGAGTAAGTGAATGAACTGTGAGATTGTCACACAAAGAGGAATTACGTAGCCATCGAAAAAAATGAACTACAATAATAACTAATTGGAAAGTTAAGTCTCAAAAGAGTCTATGCAGCCTGATATCATTTTATCAACGTTAAAACCAACTGAAATTGCATATATATGCAATAAATCTATATAAAGAAGAAAGCAATGGAATGATAAACCTGGGATTCAGGGTGATAGCTCCCTTGGGTCAGGGAAGCAGGAGGATGGGATGGAGGAAACTAATGTGGTTCGATGAGACTCTTGTTAAGATCCTGGTGTTTGTTTTAGGAAGTAGGTTTACAGGTGCCTATTACATTATTAAAACCAACTAACCAAACTAGTAAAAGAGGGCCATGAAGGGCCAACATTGAGAATGTGCCATGCTCCCAATTGGATTCTGTTTAATCCGATTCTGCACATCTAATCTACAGAAAGAAAACTTAAATTAAAATACAGGCTCAGGGTCAAAGAGCAGAAAGAAAAGTTAGTGTTATAAGAACAGAAACAGTACAGATCTTTCAAACTAGTAGGAAAAGGCAGTAAGATGAAAAGAATCAAATGAGAAAGGAAATAAAATAAAACATAAAAGGGGAGAAAAATACTATGTCAATCATAGATATAAATCCAAATAGATAACCAATTCCACTAAGTGTAAAAGAATACATGCACCAGTTAAAAGCCAAAGACGATCAAACTGGATAAATAAAACCCAGACTCTAAATACCGTGGGAAATAAATGAGATTGCAACAGAAGATATAGTCCATGTATAAAATAATGAGGATGGAAACTGTGAAAATGGTGATGCATTTTTACCTCTGGACTTTGTTTTGAAAGATCCAGTTTTATATCTAATCTCTGCTCATACTTCTACCCGCTGTTGCATCCCTCCCCGCCCCAATCCCTGCCACCAAGATAAGCGCTTCACGGATCTTGGGTAACTTCCAATATTTATGGCTGTCTTATAAATGAGGGAAACTTGCAACAATCATGCACATTCCTTCTGGGAAGAGTCTGACTCAGAGAGCACCTTCTGATAAGGAGAGCCAGGTCAGGTGCTGGCTTAAGTGGAACTAGGAGAATAAGATATGAGTGTGGAGACTCTCATTTCTGCAGGTGCCAAGAGCGTGGGATGCTGGTGGCTCACAGCTGAGTCCCTCCCCGGGAATCGTCTTTGGCCAAAGGTTATACCCACTCCCTGGGGCGCAGTGTGGGAGAACCACGGCTGGGTCCTCTTGCCTCAATTCCGGAGATCCCTGAAGGGCTGGCCGCACTCTTGCAGCAGCACCTACCTCTCCCGAATCCTGCTGCACTCACACTCTCACAGGTGTTGCTGATGGCTCTTCCCACTGGAAGATGAGAACCCAAATCTCGGCCTTGGGCTCTATTTCCAGGAAACCCAATCTAAGACAGCTCTTGCCGAGTTGGTTCTAGGAAATGCCGGTGCTCATTTCTGTCCCTGATATGCTGTATTCTGTGGAGGGGGTGGGAACCCAAGGACTCAGCCTGCCCTGGGTTAGGCTCTGTCCACCCAGCCTTGGCTCATGCCTTTGTGCCATGCTGGCACCCTGGCAACAGTGGCTGGGATTGCTGGATTCACAAAACAGCCCTTGGACCTGGGATTGTCCTGAGCTGATTCATTTAACCACTAACTAAAATGACGCGTATTGGGCTTCAGCCCGTCAGGTATTCAAGTGTAAATGTATACCAAAAAGGTGGGGAGGGAGTCGTTTCTGATCCGCCCCATTTCATCAGTCCCTTATCTGAGGGTTTCTGGGAGTCATGCACATTTATTTTTGATACATGAGTCTGTGCTGGATTCCAGCTGCCACTAAAGGTAATTACTCTCCACTCCAGCTCTCCAACCCAGCCTTCTCCCCAAACTGCCAGCCGGAGCCCCCAACTCACACGTTACCCAGATATCCAGGCATCTCAGCCTTCACATGTGAAAAGCCTAGCACCGTCTCCATGAGAATTTCCTTCTTTTCTTCCCTTTAGGCAGCCATCGAAGCCAGAGCTGTGGTGCCACTTGCTGTCCTCCTTGGCCTCTACTCTCTCTCTTAGCTCCTGCACCTACATGGATGCACGTCCTGTCAATTTTACCTGCTAAATGTTTCTCACGGTGCCCCTCTGCTCCATTCCTGCCACCTCTGCCCTGATGTCAGCCTTTCTCATCTCACTATTAGGCTGGAGGAAAATGCTTCACTTGTCTCCCTCCCATCACTTCTGTCTTCTTCAAATCCTTCTCTAAACAGACTTGAGAGTGATGCACTTAAAATACAGATCCAACAATTTCCCTCTTCATCCTTATTTTTTCCATTAAAAATATTACACAACACATGCCTTCCATTAAAAAGTCAAACAATGCAGAGGTACATACACACACACACACATACAGTAAAAAGTGAAGTTTCTGTAGTGAACAGATTCCGCCCACCCCACCCCCTTCTGTCCAGCATCCCTGTCACCCCTCCTTCCTCCTTCAACTCCATGAATAAAATTCTCCTCGGAGCCCCATTTTCTCCATTGCCGTCTCCACTCAGGCCATGGTTAATTGACCCACATGGAGAGTCCTTTCCTGTGATTTTTGAACTCAGGCTCAAAGAATCTAACCGGCCTCTCTCTATGTCTGGAGACGTAAGATACAAACTTTGCTAAGTTTGGTGGCAAGACTTCCTGCTCTGCCGAGTGGAGAAGCTGAGGCAGCCAGTTGGAAGAGAAAAAGGAAGAATGAAGTTGACACACAGAGAGGAGAGACGAGGGGAACAGAGGCAAAGAACCCTGTATTGCTTTTTTCTTACACAAATGAGATTGTACCACACGAGTTATTCTTTCATCCTTTTTTTCATTTAACAATGTATTTCGGAGCTCCTCCCATGTCACTCCTTATGACTAATTGGTTCCATGACGAGCTGCCTGCTGCTTAATAGTCTGAATGCTCCCTGGTTTAGTTGACTACCCCTAACCAACAGGTTGGTTGTTCTCAATCTTTTTCTATTACAAAGGATGCTGCAATAAGTACCCTTGACAAATATGTGTTTCTGTAAGACAGATTCCTAGAAGGGGAGTAATTACTCCCATGTCCAAAGCCTTTCAAAACTCCCCAGCATTTCCAGGGTAAAAGTCATACTTCTTGAAAGGGCAGGCAACACCACCGCCCCGTTTTTCACCACTCCCCGCCTCCTGCTCTACCCTCCAGCAGCACAAATCACTTGGAGCTTCCGGCAAGTATAGCATGTTTTTTCCCACTTTGGGCTTTTCGTTGCCCATGCTGTCTCCGGACCGGCCTCTCCACCCCTTTCTGCCCCATGAATTCCTACAGTTCTTCAGATCCTCCAGGGAGCTGCTCCACACCACTTTCATCACTACATGTGCCACATTGTATCAAGACTGTTTGTTTACATGCTCATCTTATCCACTGGATTATGAGTTCCTTCAGGTCAGGAAGGGAGGACAGTAACTGTGTTGCACTGTTTTTATATCCCAAGTGCTTTCCCCCGTGTCTGGAGCACAGCGTGTGGCCAACCACAAATGAAGGAAGGACGGTCCACACAGAGATTTGTCAGAGCACACACCCTCACGCACGTGCACATTTGTTCCTTTCGAAAGTTAACAGAACTAATAGATTTCTTTTTCTCTAGTTAATAATAACACCGCAACGTACTCATTTAACACGTGGGCTCGCACAGCACAGTGTACAGATATGTGAACACATCTACATGGCATCATTCACCTAAAGATTTCAAAGTACGTTTTTCAATATTATCTTATTCATTAATTGTGTTCAGTTATTTTGTTCCTAGAGTTTGCTGGCGGGGGGAAAATCACGCCCATCCTCAAATTAAGCCATGGGTGGGGCGGACAGAGAAAATGACTGGTGAGCTAATAGTGAGGTCAAGAGAAGTGCCACACGCTCACACACGCGTCTTTGCTTCTTTCCTGCCCTGAGATCAGGAAGACAATGGCACAACTCAGTGCAAGGCATCTCCCTAGTAATTAAACTTCTCGATGTTAATACGCACACATGGCGTGGTGGCAAAACCTTCCAAAGTCATACCACAAAGCCAAGGCAGCACTTTTTCCGCAACTGCATGGCTGAAATGCAAGGTGGGAGCCCTGCCTTTCAGAGAGGATAACCATCTGGATGTCCCAAATAGGGAGCCCACTGGCCCTGAACCACCTGAGGTGGAGATAAAGCCTTCGGGGCTTCATCTGGATACTATCCAAACGAAAGCCCCTTTGTCCGAGAGGAATTACTATGAAGAGCATCTTTCCCCTTGTCTGTCGGAATCTGTCTTCTCCTATGCAGAGGGCTGAACTAAATTTTTTCAATTTGATTTAATTTCTTGGTAAATGACTCCAAAATATTCACGTCAAACAAAAGATTTTCTATGTTAGCAAAAAGTTTTGCAACCGATACGTAGCCAATGCTGGAAATAAAGTGATATAATTAATACATTGTTTAATTTTTGTATTTTCTTCTTGTTGTTGAGCGAGGTAAGGTCTTTGTTCTTGAAGACAATGCTGATGGTGACAATAGCTATCACTTATGGTGCCCTGGTTTGCTCCAGGCCCTGGATTACATGGTTTATGGAATTCTCCCTGGTTCTTGGGGTTCTGAAGTGCAGGCACTGTTAGCTCCATTTCAAAAATACCTACTGTGCGAGTTTAATACTGTATCGGCAGAGTCACATGGTTTAAAAAAACGAACCAGATCTGTGAGAACTGAACACCATCCTCATTCCCTAACCAGGCTCTAGCATAAGTGTTTTTAATTCATCAAAAGGGGCTGCTGACTCGGGCTCCCTGGTGTAAAATTCAAGACTCACACATTTAAATCTAGTTGGGAATTGCAGACACACTTTCATTTATCGCTGCTATAATCAAAGGCGCTTTTACTTAAATATTAAAGTGTGAGGGTAGAAGCATAAATAGACCCCGTTAACAAGTACCCTAACTGTTCTTCTGTCACCTCTTCAGTTAACCTGCCCTGAATTCTGAGCTGGGCCATGGTCCCTGGGTGCTAACTTCCAACCCTAACTCTCTATGGTGCAATGTTCCCTCCAAGGAGGATCTAATGTTCAGCATAAGCAAAACGCACACAAAATCACCCTCGCAGATTGTGTTTGCACTTTTCATAAATGCAGTTTACTAATGCTGAAGTGACACGCTAAGTTGAACCCATCTCAGCAGGAATTTTTAAGGTATATATATCAAAGAAGTATATTTTGAGGTGGTATAATTTCAGTGAGCAAACCCACTGGCTGTGGAGGCAGGCAAACATGCCATCAGTAGGAACCGTGGTCTTGAGCAAATTATTTAACTTCCCTGAGTCTCAGTTTGCTCTTCTGTGTCAGTGTGAGTGTTTTGATACCCAATATCTTTCCAGGTTTAGAAAAGACTATCATTATTTGGGATTTTAAATTAACATTCAATTTGTTTGAGAAACAGATTCAGAACCCTAGGTTTTCTCTGTCTTGAATTCAACTTTAAAAATTCTTATGAATCTATATTTAAATATAGTAAATTTACACAATCATCTTCAAAATTGCCTTCAATTAATGTTTTGTCAATTCAAATTGAACGGACCAAACTTCTTGAAATAACCACTACCATTTACAATTTGGGTAATTAAATCCCTTAAGCACCTTAAACTCTATAAATTTAATATATTAAGTTACTTTCCAGGCACTTCAAATGTCTACCCTTTCAGACAAAATCTTCCCAAGGACTCAACTCTTGCAAATCTAATAAATGAACTTTATAAATATAGGGAATTTCAAGTTATCTTTAAACATTATAAATAATAAACACACAAAGATGATTTCAATTTTCCTAAACCTACCATAAGAGTAATAATACTATGAATTTTTTTTCCTTCATCTCCTCTAAATTTAGTTTTAAACCTTTCTGGAGTTCCAGGATTCTGAGCTTCATGAGCAGGAGTCCCGGACAAATTGTATTAATGGTTCCAAAAGAACTTGGGGTTCCTATGGTGAGCAGATTAAAGTGACTTCATGACTAAAGACCCAAAACCAGGAGAAGAGCCCTGGGGGCTCGCTAGATCCAGGCATATTCTCCCCACCCACTGACACACACTGGACCCACCTTTCTGGTTGAAAAGGATCCAAGGTCCTTACTCGTCAAGTAGGGCTGGATTTAGCAATGTCTACTGGGTTCGAGAGATGCCATTATCTAATTATTTCATCTCCACTCATCTCCACTGGGTCTACCTTCTTTGAAGACTCTCTTTACTGTCGGATTGAATTCTGATATACTTAGTTATTTGTTGTTAAGGATTGAACCATGACCCCCATAAAGACACTTTTAAGTCTTAGCCCACATTCCTGTGAGTGTGAATCTTCAAATAGGACCTTTAAAGCTGCTATTAGTTAAGGTGTGGACTCATTTGTGAACAGGATCTTCTAAGACCTTCTAAGATGAGGCAAAATTGAATCAGTGTGGACCTGAGTCCATATGACTCACACCGTCAGTCAGAAGAAGCCAGAAGTCAGAGGAACAGACCACGAGAGAAGACACGACGTGACAAAAGATTGCTGGAACGCTGCAGACTCCCACAGGGGACACTGACGCTGGACTTCCAGCCTCAAAACCGTGAGACAATACATTTCTGTTGTTTAACCCAACCCACTGTGTGGTACTCGTCATAGCAGCCCGGGCAAACGAAGACAGTTATTTATTTACTTAAAATGTCATTTTAGCCTTCGGTCGGGGCTCAGGTCCTTTGGCTGGATACTACATATCTCCCATGCTTTAGTGCGGTCCTTCATTCATGAAGCCAAAGTCATGTGAATGATAATCTAGTGATTTTACTACCACCCTCATCAGCCATCTGAGAGGACCAGCGAAGCTAAATGAATGCTGCAATGCTAAGCACAGTGCTTAGGACATAGCAGCCACTTGGCAGTCTATCACTGTGTGGCGGTGCTTTCAACGTGGAATTTTATCCAGGTGTTGGATGTTAAGTAGAGCAGTATAGAATTATTGTTCAAAAAAATCATATATCATATCATAAATCATATCATATCATCTAACAGTAAAAAGCTGTTTAAAACAGCATAAACTTACAAGCATAGGGGATAAAGTAAAACAAAACAAACAAAAAAAAAAATGGCAACAAAAGTGTGGAAACTAAGAAAGTAAAAAAACTGAATCCAAAGCAAGAAAAGCTGAAAAGCAACTGAATGTATTCTGAAGATTCCTGCAAAGGCTCAAGAATGAGCAGCAATAGTTTCCCCCAGAAGTCGGGATAAGAGTGGAGCACAAAACAGGAGCATTAATTCAGAATTCTCTTTAAGAGTTACTTACACCCTTCAATCCCCTCCCGTAATATGCAGGTGGGTAAGGGTCATCTTCATCTGGCAGAAGACCAAATGTTCACTGCAAAGAGGTACCAACAGACTGTGAACTAGGGGCTATCAGGTACAGCTGAAGGCTTGGGTACCTTCTTGAAATAGGGGCATCAACAAAGCTTAAATACAAATACTGAAAAGTCCTCCCCAGCCTTCTGACCATTCATGCATAAGGTGGCAGGGTCTTTTTCAGGGAAACTAACCACCCAAAAGAAAAGACCTGAAGATTCCGACATCTTGGATTCCCCAGTGCAATGGCCCCGGCAGATTCCTGCAGCGAAGAATGCAGTTGACAAGCCCCACCCACCTGTGTGGAGCGTCCAGTCAGCTTTTTAGTGTTGAGTGGGCAGCCGGGAAATCCCATACATTCAAAGAAAGCTTCTAATAGGAAATTAAGAAGCTGAAATAAACAGAAAAGAAAACACCCTGGAGGAGAAACAAATTATGCAAATGGAAGAAAAGATAAAAGAACTATCATTTCATTATTACCTTCACAGAGAAAAGCACCTGTTAAACGAGCAGGGCGCTATTGTTGTTTTTAAAGGGAATATTCAGATGATGGGAAAAAAAAAACTTTTGAAAATTAAAAATATTATAGCACAAAATAAAACCTAATAGAAAGTTTGGAAGATAAAAGGGAGAAAACCTCCCTGCAAGTGGGCCTCCACCAAACTAAAGGAACAAATCAATGAAGTGGAAGCAAGGAAATCTAGGTAAAAGGGAAGCCAACACAAAAGACACAAAGGAAAAGCCTACATTAGTGGCCATGAGAGATCCCAAGCCAACAGTTTTGCAGCAAGCTTAGAGGGCAGCCAGCCAAGATCAAGCAGATGAAATGTCTCCAAAGAGGTTTCCTCCAGAAAAACCTGAAATTGATAGAATACCAAGTATTCTAAAATACGGTGTGGAGATTTACACAACTGGAATAGAGTTGAGGTGAATTAATGTCAAGTACTTAGAAAACAAAATATTTTTCAGGGCAGGGAGAGTGGGAGGCTGCACAAAAAAGACAAAGCTGTTATAGTATGTATACTATTGACACAGCTGTGAAAAGTCTTTTCATGACTGTAATATGTAAACTCTGAAAATTGACCAAACTTAAATACCTATAAAACAATACTGGGTGGATGTGGAGAGAGAAAAAGTATGTGGGGTGTGTGTGCATGTATATCTATGTGTATGAGAGAGAGAGAGAGAGAGAGAGAGAGTAGTAAAGATGAAGAGATGATACAGAGCTGAATTCTTATCTTTCACAATAAGTAGTCAATAAGTAAGTCTAAAACTGACCAAAAAATCAATAACTGGCAATAGAAGCACGTTATCTAGATATGGAGTATATATAGAATTTGAGAAGCAATGCCTCTGAGGAGTGAAAAATGGGAGTAGGTAAATGTACAGGGACTGCTGTTTTTTATAACATGCCTTTTAAAACTATTTCATGCTATAAAATAAAAAGTAACTTTTAGAAATTAAACTAGAAATCAATAGCAGAAAGAGGTTTGGAAAATTCCCAAATTTGGAATTAAAGAACACATTCTTAAATAAACCATGAATCTGTAAGAAATAACAAGATAAATTAGAAAAAAAAATTTTTAACTGAATGAAAATGAAACTATATTACATAAAAATTCATGTCATACAGTTAAAGCAATGCTTAAGGGAAATTTATAGCTTCAAATGCTTGTATTAGAAAAGAAGACAGTTCTCAAATAAATGACCTAAGTTTCTACCTTATGGAATTTAAGACAAACCCACTTAAATTTTCAGTGTATTATGAAAGAATTGAAAGCAGGGACTCGACCAGATATTTATACTTCGATGTTAAAAAGAAATTTAAGAAAATATCACATCAAAATTCATGTGATGCAGCTAAAGCAACACTCAGAGGGAAATGTATAGTTTCTTTAAGGGCTTATGTTTGATGACAGTTCTCAAATAAATGATATGTGTCTAATTTAAACAAAGACTCAACAGAGAAAAATCAAGAAAACTAAAAGCCAGATTAAGAGAAAAGTGAGACGATACAAATTATCAATCTCAGGAATGAAAGAGAGCACACCCCTATGGTATTAAATGAAAGAGAGCGTGAATTCTATGGTATTAAAGGGAAATTAAAGGAATATAATGAATTATTTTATGTGAATATATTTGACAATTTAGATGAAATGGACATGTTTCTTGAAAGACACAAACTACCAAGGCTCACTCAATAAAGAAATAGTATGAATAGCCTTATATCTATTCAATAAAATGCATTCATATTTAAAAATCTTCCCACAAAGTAAACTCTAGGCTAAGATGGTTTCATTAGTGAATTCTACCAAACATGTAAGCAATAAAGAATACCAATTCTATACAGGCTCTTTCTGAAAGTGGAAGAGGAAGTAATACTTTCCAACTTATGGTATGAGGTCAGTATTACTCTAAGACCAAATTCCCTTAAAACATTTTTCAAAAAAAACCAAAACTACAAACTAATATCCCTCATTAACATAGATACAAATATCCTTAATGAAATTTTAGCAAATTAAATCCCACAACATGTAAAAAGATTAATAAACCTGACCAAGTGGAGTTTATCCCAGGAAAACAAAATTGGTTCAATATTTGAAAATTGATCATTGTTATTCACCATATCAATGCACCAAAATAAGAAAAACCATATTATTATCTCAATAGGTGCAGAAATGCATTTGACCAAATGCAACATTCATTCATGATGAAAACTATTAGCAAACAGTGTATAAAAAGAACTTTCTTCAATCTGATAATGGGTATCTCTGAAAAGGATAGTCTTTTCAACATTTGATGCCAAACAACTGGATGTCCATATGCAAAGGAAATGAACCTCAACACATACCTCTCACCCTCAGAAAAATTATCTCTGTATGGCTCATAGTCTTAAACATAAGAGTTAAAACTAAAAAATGTCTAGAAGAAAACAGAAGGAAATTTCTGTGACCCAAAGTAAGATGAAGAATTTTAGATGAAAAAACAAAATGAAACCATAAAAAATGGACAAAAACAAGCATCAAAATTTTTAATTTCTGCTCTTCAAAAGCTGCTATAAAGAAAAGTAAAAGATTAAAAGATATGCCATAGCCTGAGCAAAAATATTTGCAAAATACATAAATGATGAAGGATTATATACAGACCATGTATATAGCAATTAGAACTCAATAACAAGAAACCAAGCAACATAATGTTTAAATAGGTAATAGAGGCAAACAAGTACTTCATCAGAAAAGATATGCAAATAGCCAATAAGTACAGTGAAAGACGCTCAACAACAATAGTCATTAGGGAAACAGAAATTACAGCCGCAATATGATACTCTTTAATATCTAACACATTGGCTAATTTTTTTGTGGTGACAATATGGAGTAACAAGAACTCTCATATATTGCTGATGGGGATTAAAAATCTTAGAGCCACTTTGAAATAACTTGGCAGTTTTGTGCGCAAATATGCTCTTACTACACAACCCAGTGATTTCAGTGTTAGGTCTCTACCCAAAGGAAATTAAGCCACATAAGACCTTTGTGCATATATTCATAGTAAGCACCCAAGCACTGGCAACAACTCAAAAGTCCATCAACCAATGGATGAATAAACTATGGTGTATCCATTCAAGGTACCCCTCTTCTGCAGTGAGGAGCAATGAACTCCTGATACATGTGACAGCATGCATGAAAATCCAAAGTATTATGTTACGTGAAAGAAGCTAGACACAAAATACTCTCTGCTATATGATTCACAAACAACATTCTAGAAGAGGCACGGAAGAGAAAATGGATCGGTGTTGGCCAGGGACTCAGGACAGGTAGGCACTGACTGCACAGGTGCATGAGGGGACTTTTGGGGAATGACCAATATGTTCTATATCTTGATTGTGGTGGTGCTTACACAGCTGTATACACTTGTCAAAACACATCTATTGTACACTTAAAGAGGGCGAGTCGTATTGTACATACATTGTATCTCAATTAACCTGGTTTTTAAAATGCATTTAAGAAATCATGTCGGGGAGATTTTTAAAACATGGTGGATTGAACAGATGTTTTATCTTGGCTTGCTCTTGAACACTGTGGAGATGATGCAGATGAGAGATGAAAGAACATTTTGGAAGACTGAAAGTGGAAGGACCATTGGTACCCAACCTTGCAGAGGAGAGAAAGCCACATTTGACTCCCAGCAGATAGGGATTTTAGAGCAAAGTAAGCTAATATTCCCATTAGAATCCTAGGAGGGCTCTGTTAGGTTCTCAAAGGAGTGGTGAGACGTGGGCTGGATAGGAAGATGTCTGGTTGAAAGCCAGGCCCCAGATCCCCTGACTCATCCTGTGTGTTCAGGTCATATCCCCTCACCCAACCCAGCTGGAGATAGGAGGTTTATCCATCTGAGGAATGGAGCCAGAGAAACTCTGGACTTGGGGCCATCCAGCTGAGGCAGGAGGAAAGGAGAGGGGCAAAACAAAGGATTGGATGAAATGCATAATGAACGGTGAATGAATGAATGGGTAATAAATGGCGAGGCACTCATCCCCAAGCTTCTCCATCATCTACTTCCCTTAATCAGTTCCCGGAATGCTAGCACCAGGGTATATCCACCCCAGAATGAGAATGTATAATTCTTCTCTGGATCAATAGACCTGAGATCAGAAAATATCACAGTGATACTGACATGTCCACATCTAAGAATGATGGGAATGCACCACGGTAAAACCCATAGTTAGCAAGTCCCACTCACAGAGTGTTTTTATGCTTCATTTTCATTATGGATGAACAGCTAAGAATAACCACACATTTGAGAAAAATGTCTTACTTGAAAAAAAGAGAACAAAATATTTGAACCAGAAAAAAAATTACTTGGAATAAATAGAGGCAATGAAAACACACACACACACAATAAAAACAGAATAAAAACTTCACAGGAGAAAGGAGACCCTAAAACATCTTCAGAGAAATGAAAAAAGGTATCCTATCCATTAACAAAGAAGAAACTGCTATTAAAAGTATGATTTCTTTTTATATTAAAAATAGCACAGTGAAATTTAAGGGAAAGGAAAGAGAAGGCTTGGAAGATAAAGTTAATGAAATGTCCCAAGAAATAGATAAAAAAGACCAAGATGTAAAATAGAAGAGAATCAAAAAGAGAAAATCTGGTCCAACAGCCAAATAGTGTTACAGAAGAGAGAACAGGGAAAATTAAAAGAGGAACATATAACGTAAGATGAAAATAATAAAGAAAAAATCTGAGAACTGAAGGATATGGGTTGTCCAGATCAGTAGCCCTTGAAAAAGCCTCATCAAGTCATCTCATCATGAAACCTCAGAAATTTGCAAATAGAGAGGCACCTAAAGGCTTCAAGGAAGGAAAACAAACCGGCCTTAGCATGGAAAGGGGCTTGCACAATAACATTTCCAGCGATGCTAGAAAGCAAATGGGAAGTTCTGAGGGACAATGATTTCCCAATTAGAATACTGTAGTCAGTCAAGCTATCGATCAACAATATTTTTGAATATATAAGGACTTTAAGATTTTACTTCCCACGCGCCATTTGTTAGGCAACGACTGTGGATGTGCCCTGCCAAAACCAGGGATGAACCAAGGAAAGAAAACAAAGAGCTGCAGAAACGAAGGATTCAGGGCAGGAGAGAGGTGGACTGAAGCCTCGGGTTGTCGGCGGTGCATTGGGCTAGAGCAAGCACTCCAAAATAGAACAGGACAAGTTGCTCCAGAAGAAAATGGAACCAACAGGATCCTGGATGTGTTTGCACATGAAGAAAATACTAAGGTTTAGCAGGTTTTTGCAATTCTGATAGAGTTTTTAAGACCCTGTGTGAATCTGAAGATCTTGTTTTTGCATTTGCTCAACTTTGTGTATTCTAATCACTAATCATTACGTCCAGGTGAAATAAAATGTAGTAAAAGGAAATCATTTGTGTCTCAGTAGTAAACAATGATTAATAGTTACATAGTTGTAACGATGTGAACATAAATATTGATTTAAACAAAAATTTTGATACACATACATAGGAAAGCTAGAAGGAGGTATTTGGGCTGGGAGAAGAGAAGCCTGCAAAGGGCAGTAGCAAATGAGAGTACTCAATCCCCAACTTCCATGTTCGGCACAGGATTCGGCTTCTGATTCAAGAGACTGTCGCATCACCTGAACAATGAAAACAAACTGGATCTGCTACAAAATGATAGTTTTGGTAAACACGTTAGAGAGCTGAGGACACAAGGAAACCTGAATGAACCAAAATCTAGAAAGTAACAAGCCCATATCAGAGTAAAGAGACCTTTGCTTGCTTTCCTTCCTGGCAGAGCCGGGGGAGG
Source organism: Cabassous unicinctus (assembly GCA_029593785.1). Taxonomy (NCBI): domain Eukaryota; kingdom Metazoa; phylum Chordata; class Mammalia; order Cingulata; family Chlamyphoridae; genus Cabassous; species Cabassous unicinctus. The sequence goes on from JAQZBX010004802.1 coordinate 14,117, forward strand.
AGATAATCCACTGTAGACAGGGGTAGGAAGAAGCCAGCTGAACTGTTAACAATTAATGGCCCCGAGTGGACTGCCAAAACGGGTTAGCATCCTGAGGATTTCCTGATGAAGGCAGGGCAGGAGCACTGAGAGAAATGCCCCGCGAGGCACTGGAGTCTGTCCCCAAGGGAAGGCTCAGCTGCTGAAGGCTGGGAATGGGGAACAGGAAACTCATTTTAGGTAGATATATACTCCCACAGGCTAAAAGAAAAGGGGTGGAAAAAGATGCCATTCTATCCCTTATCAAAAGAAAGTTGGAGGGAAGTGGACGTGGCTCAAGCGATTGGGCTCCCGTCTACCACATAGGAGGTCCAGCTGTTCGATTCTCAGGGCCTCCTGGGAAAGGCAGGCTGGCACGCGCGGAGAGCCGGCCCACACCAAGTGCTAGCTCGCACAGGGTGCTGGTCCACGCAGGAGTGCTGGCGCGCGCAGGAGTGCTGGACCACACGGAGAGCTGGCTCAGCAAGAGGACACAGCAAAATGAGACACAGAGGAGAGACAATAAGAGACACAGCAGACAGGGAGCTGAGGTGGCACAAGAGAATGGCAGCCTCTCTCCCACTCCGGAAGGTCCCAGGATCGGTTCCTGGTGCCACCTAAATAGAAGACAAGCAGACACAGAAGAACAAAGAGAGCAGATAGTGAGCCCAAAACAATGGGGGAGGGGTGTAAATAAATAAATAATAAATCTTAAAAAAAAAAAAGAAAGAAAGAAAGCTGGAGTGGTTATATTAATATCAGATGAAATAGATTTCAGAAAAAAAGAATATTACCAGGGCTAAAGGAAGTCATTTCATAATGATAAGTGGGCAATTGATCAATATTATTCCCAAGTGTGTATGTGCTTAAAAACCGAGTTTCGATATACATAAAGTAAAAACAGATAGAACTACAAGGAGAAATAGGCAAATGTATAATTATATTTGGAGATTTCAATACCCATCTGTCAAATAGTGATAGAACAAGTAGACAGAAAACCAGTAAGGATAGAGAAAACCTGAGCAACGATATCAACCAACATGACCTAGTAGGCATTTATCGACCACTACACCCAAACAGTAAATGCATGATATTTTCAAACACACATGGAACCTTTAACAAGATTTACCAAGACTACAGTTGGGGTCATAAAACTAGTTTTGATAAATGTGAAAAATTCAAGGCATACAAAATATGTTCTCTGGCCACAGTGGAATTAAATTAGAAATCACTAACAGAAAATGTCAGGAAAATCCCCAATTATTTGGAAACAAATAGTACATGCCTAAATAACCCATGGTGTCAAAGATTTAAAAAAAGGAAATTAGAAAGTATTTTGAAATGTAATAAAAATTTTAAAAATTACCAGTTATATGGGATATACCTAAGGCAATGTTTAGAGAGAAATTTGTCACTTTAAATGTTTGTACTAGAAAAGTGTAAGCTCAATGTTCTAAGCTCCCTCAAGAAACTGGAATAAGAACAAATTAAGCCCCAAGTAAGGAGAAAATGGATAATAAAAATAAGCATAAATTAATGAAATAAAATATGGATAGACAACAGAGAAAATGAACAAAGTACATTGCTGGTTTTTTTAAAATAATAATATTGATAAGCTTTTAGGTAGGCTAATTAAGAAAAAAGAGAAAGAAAACAAATATTATGAGAGAAAAGGCATCACTACATTTCCCCAAATATTTAAAGGATAATAAGGGGGTATTACAAACAATTTTATACAAGTAATTCAACAGTTAGATGAAAATAACAAATTTCTTGAAAACCATAGCTTACCAAAATAAACACCAGAAAAACTAAAAACTATAAATAATCTTATACCTATTATAAAGAAATTGGATTTAAAATCTAATATCTCTGCACAGAAACGCTCTAGACTCAAATGCTTTCACTGGTGAATTCTACCAAATATTTAAAGAAGAAATAGTGTAAAAAATCTTACTCAAACTCTTTCAGAAATTAGAGGAGACAGGAATACTTCCCAGCATAGTTTATGAGGCCAGCATAACCCTGATACTAAAACCTGGTAAAGATATTACATGAAAATAAAACTAAAAACCAATATCCCACATGAACCAGCAATAAAAATTCTTACAGAATATTAACAACTCAAACCCAGAATACGTAAAAAGAATCATTCATCGTGACCCACAGGTGTTTATCCCAGAAAATGGAAGGTTAGTTTAACCTTCTAAAAACAAGTAATGCCATTCAGCACATCAACAGACTAAAATAGAAAAATGATATGGTCATCTCAGTAGATGCAGAAAAAAATTTTTTGACAAAGTTCAACACCCAGTCATGATTAAAAAAAAAAAAAAAAAGCAAACTCAGAAACCAAGAATAAAGCAGAATTGCCGGAACCTGATAAAGAGAATACATAAAACCCTAGAGTTAACATCATACTTCATGGGAAAAGTCTGAACACTTTTCCTCTAAGGTCAAGAACAAGCCAAAATCTTTTCAACAACCTACAAGAAGTCCTAATCAGTGAAATGAGCCAGGAATAAGAAATAAAAGCTAGTAAAGGAAGAAGTAAATCTGCCTTTACTCCGAATTCAAGAGATGATTACTAAAATGGAAAAAAATTGAAATACCACTCTAAGTATACTTACAGTATACTCAATAGAAATATAGATATAAAGTCAAGAAGAAAAAGAATAAGACACTAAATGACTCAGGGATATGAAGTGGTAATGAGCTGCTTTTTCCTTTATAAGCTTTGAAGTATTTTTTGATATTTTAAAAACACTCTATTTTACTTTGATAAAATCATAAATTAAATTTAAAAGAAGGGAAGTGGATGTGGCTCAGGCGATTGAGCTCCTGCCTACTACATGGGAGGTCTGAGGTTCAGTTCCCGGTGCCTCCTAAAGAGAAGACAAGAAGATGAGTAGACAGACAGCAAGAACAAACAACAGGGGGGATAAATAAATAAAAGAAATCTTAAAAAAAAATAAAAGAAAACGAGAAAAAGTTTTCAGCAGTCTTTAAGTACATTTATTGAGCTCCAATTATTTATTTAAAAGCATTTTCTTTATTTAATAAAGCATTTTCCCTTGACTCTTCCCCTAGTAAATTAGCGTCAATTGAGCTTTGCCCTCTTTGAAAACAAAGCTTGTGAAATCCAGAAGTACTTAAAAATGCAAGCACAGTTTCATTTATTAATAGACTGCAATCAAGCCTTGGAATAAAAATAAAAAATGTAAATTTAAAGCATAATTAATGAGTTTTAAAATTGCTGTTTCCTATGGCAAGTATTACTAGTTTAAAGCTTAGCCCCAAGGGCAAGTATCTATGCTAGGACAATAGTTTGTGAATAGTACCTGTGTACACAGATGAACATAGATTTTCATTATTATCTGCATAAATATCATTTATGTGCGTGCTTTTATGTCCATCAACTAAATATTCAGCCAAAAGACAATTTTATAGATATTCATAGTTTAAGAATTCGTTTTTCAAACTTTCTCTAGCCAGAAAGTGTCTACACTGGCTTTGCACTGATGCCACCCACATGTGCTTTTAGTATCAATTGTCTCTTTAAATAGGCAGAGACAGCTCGGGCATCTTTCCGAGCACAGGCATTCAGTTCATTCACTCTTAGGCCAAAGGAAAAACCAAGAAAAAGGAAGAAATAACACTTGTTAATCGAGGGCCCTGACGCCCCCTGGGTGCACTTCCTCAGTTCCTCCGACTTGTCTTGTTGCTTTACATTATGAGTAAATATATTTCTACCTTTGGTGGACATACCCCATGGTCTGTGCGTAATTCTTTGTAACTATATGAATTAAAAAGACACCCCTAAAATAACCTAAAATTGACCGTTTGTGCAAAAAAGTTAATAGATGGCAGTTACTCAATAACTCCCAAGATTTCAAGCAAAGCTTCCCATTAATGAGGAGGAGAAGTGGATGCGAAACTCCTGGGCTGTTTTTCAAGGTAAAAGGGTAGAAATGCAGACTTGCCGAGGAGTCACATTTTGGAAGGCCAGCACCCTCTGCGGAGTGTTGACTGTGGGACAGTGTGACCGTTCCGTGTGGAAGATGTGTAATGTTAAGTGTAGCAAGTGCCATTGATGTGAAGCTTTGAAGAGTTAAACATGACGTCTCCTTTGGCCCATTTAAAAATGAAAATTTTAGCTTAAATATCCGCTCCTCAGAGATTACTCAGTCTAAGGCAAGTCTCCCTGTTACTCTGGATCCCTGTACTCTGTTTAGTTTTTGCCCAGGAGTCATCATAATCAACTATCATTTATCTGTTTTGGTTCTTCTCTCTCCCTCACTAGAATATAAGCTCCATGAGGGCAGGCCTTTGTCTTGCTTAGCACTCCATGTCTGGAACCTGGTAAGGGCCTGGCATGTAACAGGCTCCCCCTCATCCAGAACATGCAGTTGATAAAATACGGCCTGGAAATCAGTTATTTAGAATGAATGACTGAATGATTATTATTATTAAAAATATCATTATATTATATTCAGGAGATAGACTTATTCTTTAGAGGAAACTTTCAGTGAAGGGTTTATAAAGAAACCAATTTTCTGTAAAAACGCTTTGTACTATGCCTGGCAAGAAATAGATGCCCTAATTATCATTTGCTTGTCTGATAATCTCAGCTAGTATAATCCAAAAAGCCCCTTCTGGGCCTGAAATGAATTGTCCTTAAACACAAGAAATGGAAGCTATGGTAGGCAAATAGATATAGCATGTGATTCACTCATTTAGCCATTGCTTCACATATACATTCATCCATCCATTCAATTATTCCTTTATATATTCATGTCATATATTTGCTCAATTTACTGTTACTCAGTATTCAGCAGTGCCTTGTGCTGTGCTACAGTTCAGACAGAAAATGAGCAGAAGAGGAAGATACGATAAAACCAGTGTGACGGATCAGGTATAGTTTAATAGCTCCCCCCAAAATTCTTTGTAAACAGTCATTATCTAAAATACCTTTTCCCAACATCAGAGTTTTAATGTGTTGACTCTCCCTAAGTGAAACCTGCTTTTAAAGAAATGCTTTATTAGCTATCTATTAGGATTTTTCAGACTTACAAAAAAAAAAAAAAAAGCAAATCATCTAAATATGCCAATTAAAAGACAGAGATTGGCAGAGTGGATTAAAAACCAGGACCCAATTATATGCTGTCTATAAGAAACTCACTTCAAATATAATAATATAGACAGACTGAATGCAAAAGAATTGAAGAAGATGTATCATGCAAGCATTAATTTTTAAAAGAGTGTCTATCTTAAAGTCAAATGAAGTAGAATGAAAATTATGAAAATCATCAGAGACGAAGAGGGGCATTATACAATAATCAAAGGGTCAATCTGATAAGAAAACAGAACAGTCATAAATGTGTAATACCAAATAAAAGTGCTGCAAAATATGTGCAGCAGAAACTGATAGAACTGAAAGGAGAATTAGCCAAATCCACAATTATAGTTGGAGAGTCAACTATAATTATCTCTCAACATCTGATAGAAAAAGTAGAATGTGAGAAAGGGTATAGAAGAACACACCACCACCACCATAAAATAATAAGATCTAATCAACATTTATGGAACACCCCACCCACCAACTGCAGAATACACATTCTTTTCAAGTGTCAGTGAAGCATATGCCAAGACAGACAATACCCCAGGCCATAAAAACTCAAATATTTTAAAGAACTGAAATGAATGAGAGTGAGTTCTCTGACCACAACAGAATCAAGCTAGAAGTCAATAACAGAATGATAATAGGAAAAGTTCCAAAGTCTTGGACATTTAACAACGCTCTTCTAAATAATCCTTAGGTCAAAGAGGAAGTCTAGAAATGAGCATGTAGATACCAAATGAAAAATATAATACTATTTACAATTGTTCTCAAAAATTTATTAGATTTACACTTTTTACTAATAAAAAATATGCACAAGACCTTGTATTGTGAAAATTACAAAATTCAGATGAAAAAAATTCATGACATAAATATATGGAGAGAAATACTATGTTCATGGATTGGGAGACTCAACATAGTAAAGATGACAATTCTCCCCAATTGATATTCAGGTTTAATGCAATTCCTGTCAAAATCCCAGTTAGATTTTTGTAGATATAGAAAAGTTTATTCTAGAAACCATATGGAAAGGCAAAGGCTAAGAATACCTAAAATAATTTTGAAAAAGCCAGCAGAGATAATAAACATGGGCTGATTTGTCTACATTTTTCCTCCATGGTTCTCCTTGTGAATGAAGGTGTAAACTTGTGAGCTGCTTCCCAAGAGTTTGCAGTCTTGAGTGAAGCATAAATGAGGCTCAGAATCATGTCATCGGCTCGTCCCTAATACCTAGCTCTGTGGTGCCAAGACCACTTAAGAAGCGGCTGAACAGAGACTTCAGTCGAGCATTCCAAGCATGAGGTTCGGATCCCGTCCTCCACTCCCCACCCGCACCCTCCTCTCCTCCACCATACACATCTCTATCTTATGTCATTTGCTTCCAGGCCGCACTGAGCGCCTGCTTTCACTCTGACAAGCCTGCTCATTCTCTGGTTCACCTGCTGGTCCCTTGGGTGATTTCTCTTTCCACACTTTTCTTCTTGTTTTGGCTTCTCTGCTATTGACTCCCAAATGGGACCGTCTCAATGAGACCATTTGCTTGGCATGCCACAGTCCCCTCCTCCCTGTGAGGTGATTGCTAGAATTCTGGGCCAATGATGTCCGAAAATGACCTGAGCAACCACAAGTGACCTTTCCTGGCAAGACAGACTTTAAAAAATGTGACTCTTCCCTTGCACACCAGCTTGTCCTTGTGACTCAGCTAAACTTTCCAGTTGCCTTGGTATCAACATGCCCTACGCGATGAAGAGGTGGCCCCTGCCCTCTAGCAGGTGCTCTGTTGGTCACTTCCTTAGGACCACAGCCAGCCCAACTTCCTCCCTTACCTCTGAAGTCCCTGTTTTCCCTGCACAGGCTCGGACATGTTAGTAGCCCACCCACCCTCCAACCCAGTGGTCTGCAAGCTTTGTGATAACACTATCTTCCCAGCAAAGCAAATTTAAACATGCATTCCCAGTAAGTAAACTGCCAGACAAACAAGTATTGAATATAACAGTATTGAAAATGACGATTTTAAAAGGACAAGATCAGATGGTGAGCAGAAATCCTGGCAAGTTTTTCTGTCACCTGCGTGGATCATTCTGTGTGTACACACTTTGGAGGCCATGATTCTAACCTGCTAAGCCCAGTGGTCAAGCACCATTAAGTAGATTAACATGGACATCAAGCGGATGCCACATGGACATTAACCTTTATGCGAAGGAAGAACTTTTATGGTAAAATTAGCTCAACTCCCCGCTTTCAGGATGTGTGAGCCTAACTGTCTTCAGCTGTAAAAGCATCATCTGGACTGGATGGCGCCATGGTTAAGTTCATGTGTCAGCTTGGTCAGGTTATGGTGTCCATTTGTTTGGTCAAACAAGCACTGGCCTGACTGTTACTGTGAGGGTGTTTCATGGGTTTATATCATCAGTCAGTTGACTGCATCTGTGGCTGGTTACATCCACAATCAACCGAAGCGATTGCCTTCAACAGTGAGAGAAACCTCATCTAATCAGTTGAAGGCCTTAGAAGAAGTGATGATTTCAGCAGTCAGAAGAGAGGATTTCCTTCTCTGCTTCAGCCAGCCAGCTTCTCCTGGGGAATTCACTGAAATTCATCTGAGCTCCCAGCTTGTGGCTCACCCTATAGAATATGGACTTGCCCATCCCCACAGTGGCAGGAGCCCATTCCTATAACAAATCTCCTAACATTTATAATATATATATATCCCATATCGGTTCTGTTTCCCTGGGGAACTCTGACTAATAGAGATGTTTTAAGGACACTTCCATGACTAATGCTCATTATGTTTCTGCATATCTTATTTATCTGTTCATGAAGACTTAAAAGTTTTGAGCAAAGAAAAGCAGTACCTTGGGAGAATTGCAGAATTTAAGAATCTGAGTACAAACACCCTGTTTTACCAAGAAGGAACTTAAAATAAAAAAATTAAAAAAAGGATTTGCATGGGGATTTCATAGGCAGGCCCCGGGCCTCTTGATGGTGCAGCCCATTTTGCAGACGGTAATAGAGGTGGGGCTGGAGATTGGGGGTGAGAGCAGCAAGCAGGGGCAGAGAGAGAGCCCTAAGGAAGATCCTGTTCCAGGAAAGCTAAATACCATTAACTAGTAGTAGCTCCTTAAAACATGTGAAGTTTGACATATATATATATATATATAACCCATTACCCAAAGGTAAGATGGCCTGTGCTGATACTTTTTTTTTCATCTTGGCTAATTTGATGAGTGGCTACAGTATATCATTGTTTCTTTAATTTATACTTCTTTTATTATTTGTACATTGAATATTTTCTCATATGAGTTTTTGCTCTTTGTATTTCCTCTTTTGTGAATCATCTGTTTATATCCTTTGCTCCATTTTCTACTGGAGTCTTGGTATTTTTCTTGTCAATTTGTGGCTATTGAGATTTTACGTAATGAGGACATTAAGAGGTGTGTGTGCGTTTTGTTAACCAATTGACATGGGCTTCTACAAAATTTCAAGCTAAATAGCTATTCTATTTTGGTCTGGAGAGGGAAAAAAATCAAGCCAAGATAGGCTTTTAAACTCAGCTTCATTTCCAGCAGAAAGGAAAGCTGGAATTGTAAAGCTGCTGAACAGGAGCAATTTTCATTCTCTTTAGGTTTGAATGAGATTTTTTTTTTCCTCTGATGAAATAGGAACTTCTTTTCTGTTTATTCATATAGTTGTTGTTATCAGCAACAATAATGAACCTCTTTTGAGAAGCAACTGTGTGCCAGAAGCTGAAGCACTTCAAATTGGGACAATAAGGCCAATACGCCAGTTTGATTTAGACCGGCCCCTCGATTCTGTTCAGAAATAGGTTTTCAATAATTTTGATGAAAAGGGTGACAGCAACGGTTGCATCTTCAGGGGCTCAATGTGACACTGCCTGCAAACCCTGTTGTCTTTTGTTGATTAAACTGGGCTGGTTGAGAATTATATTCCTGTACCTAAGGTTCCGCCTCCGTGAACACAGGCGGTAAGCAAGCTCTTATTAAATTCCTGAGCAAGCCGCAGCCAGCACGTCAGAAAGCAAGATTCTATTAAGTTTCCTCTTTGCTTTGACGGGCTCCCCGGCGCAGGTGGCGGCAGCAGGAAAGAGTCTCATCAATACGGGAATGTAGGGCAGACGGAAGAAAAACAATAACACAACCCAGGCGGGAGAGACTGGGAGTGGGGCAAGTGGGAGCTGGAGCAGGCTCATGAGGGAGCACCCAGCAGAGAGGAGAAAGACTCCCGATGCCGAGCCACACTGCCAGGAATGCAGGATGTTTGAAACCGGGCGGCTGGACTTCATCTCAAGCCCCTCATTTTTCAGTTGAGGAAAGAACCTGCTTAAAATCATGCAGCTCGTGTGGGAGAGAAGGCGCTAGAGCCCACACACCCTGACAACGCCACGCTGCTTCTCAATTATCATATTATATTTCTTAAACCATTTCCTTTACTCATTCTCTCTCCATGGCTTGAAAGGAGAAGGTCAAGTTTCGGAGCCGGCCAGACCTGCTGGGTGTATTGATTGAGGTTAAGAGTAGAGGCTTCAAACCAAAGAGACCCAGGTCCACTTTGGCTCAGCTGTGTATCCCCTGAATGATCTTGGGAAAATTACTTGACCTCTCTGAGCCCCAGTTTCCTATTCTGTAAAATGGGGGTGATAATAGCAGTGCTTAGAAGGCTACTTAGAGGAGTGAGTATGATTTTGCACATAAAATCTCTGGCTCAGTAAATGTTATGATGCCTCTCGCTAACTCTAACAGAGAAGGAAATGAAGGAGCCCCAAAGAAGATGAAGTCATTAAATAATTTTGCCCAAAGAAAGTCTCTGGCTGCTGACACCAGGTCCCTCTCATTCTCCTACACTCTTTTCTAGTCTCAATGGATCATTCTCGCAGGGCCCAGTGAGTCATTCACTTAGAATTCAATTTCTGTGAATTATTAGTTTAAAACTTGTAGTAACCGAGGTATGCATAAGCTGCCATAGCCTAATGCCTGTTGTAAAATATCACATGGTCTGAGCTATAGTTGAGTCCTGGCAGGTCAGAAAAGGCTGGAAACAAATTCCCGTTGACAAAAAACACCATTAACACGGCAGGACCTTAGTAAGGTAGCCACAGATGTGGACGGCTTGGGGGCGTTGGAAGCACGGTATCAGAAGGGCTGCCCCTTGCCCCTCCGAGAGCTGGGTGGGTAGGCAAACTGCCCCATCTCTCTGGGCCTGTTTCCCAATCTTGTAATGCAGGGTTAGGACAAGATAAAGGCTGAGCTCTCGCCCAGCTGAGAACTAATTACAACAAAACAAAAGCTGGGGTTAATCCTGTCAAGACGACAGGCCTGGAATGCTCTGCGGCAGGACTGAGAAGGAGCCCTGGCCTCCAGCTTGGCTGTGGGGAAAGAAATTTGCCAGCTGACAGCTGGAACAGGAAAGGATCCCATGCAGCCACTGAAGGGGAGTGCCACAGCGACCACCGGCCACGCTGTAACCGACATGATGTGTACGATACGGGGCTGGATTTGCTGCAGCGACCAAGTGTTCAGTTAGCTACTAGCTTCAGGCACTTCGCGGCCTCTCCCCCAAAGCTGTGTTGGGTGGCAGCTATTTCCAAAGGGAAGCCAGCGTTTCTGCTGTCGCAACTCCAATGTTTGCTTCTCGCAGATAGAATTTTTGACATTTAAAGGGTAGAGTGCCCCCTAGTGGAGCTATAACCCAATTGGGTCGCCACGAGCGCCATGGAAAGCTGTGGGGTATCGTTCTTGTTTGGGAAGCATGTCCTATAACCCTCCCAGACCTCCAAATTCAAAAAGCCATTTGCATCACCGCAAAAGGCACATCAGGCTTAAGCTTCTACCAAGAAAGGGATCAAAATGTACCCGATTATGAACAACAAAAAGCGTAGACGCTAGAGTCCTAATTTGGGGTTAGGTGAAGAGAGGAAAGACAAAACAAGAAAAGGTCCAAGGAAGAGAGCAGCCTGGAAAAGGAGGAGGCAGAGGACAAGCACGGGAGGGACGGCGAGAGGAAGACACACTTCTCCTGGGTGCTTTTCCTGCGTAATTTCATTTACCTTTATATTTGACCCGCTGCTTTAGATGGAGGGGGTGCCTTATTCCAGAATAATGCCCGCCTGAGGTTCTGTTTTACGTGGGGAGTCTTGTATTACGTTAGATGGGCAACGACTGCATTTTTAATAATGAAGCAAATCACCACGAACAAATACCTGACCTGACAAAGAGCATACGATTCTAGTTCTAGTTCACTTTGTGCTCAAGGCCTTTAAAAATGGAAGAAAAAAAAAGTGTCTGATGCCAAAAGAGGGCCTTGACAAACTGCTCACGGAGCGCGTGAGGGGGAGGCAGGGATGAATTACAGAAATACAAAGCCAGGTGCCTTCGAAGTGACGTCTGTGCTCGTAGAGACCGCGGGTCCCAGTGGCCTCCCTGCAAAACGACTTCAGAGGAGATGGACGGAGAGTTTCTCTCTTAAAAGTCCTGTGTTTATAGTAATATGTGTTAAAAAATTATTTTAGAACAACTAGCATGTCAAATTCATGGTTTTAAGGATAATATCTCTGGCACAAGGTTGAGTTTTTAAAAAGTGATTTAATTTAAAGACAAACATGAAATAAATAACCAAATGGGTAGAAAGAAGAGGTGGCAAAATCCTGAGAGGAGTCCTCAAAATCACGGAGGTCCAGAAAACTGCTATGCGTAAGCAGATGCCATCCAAATGTCCTTTTCCTCTTCATTCACTGGAGAGACATGGACGGTGCTCGCCTGCTCTTCTTTTGTGTCTCATCTCTTGAGTTTGCACCTGTCTCTGCCCGGCAGGTTCCCACTGCTCTGAATCAATCACGACACAGTCATGCAGGACAGTCCTTCTCAGCCCTATTCAGTGAAAGGGGCTTCTCTAGATTCTCCCCGGTGGCATCTGATGGAGGAAGGGTCTCCCTGGATCTTCCCGCCTTCCCTACCCTACCTGGAAGGGCGATGCCCAAGTGCCGTCAGGGGCTGCCAGCAGTGGTAAAGATGGATTCCACCTGAGGAGAGAAAGGAAGCTGCCACTTCCATCTTGAAGTCTCTTCTCTGCCTCAGCTGGAATCTCTGAGCAGACTGTGCTATCTATCCCCATTGCTGTGCAGAGGGGGAAAGCGCTGCCCTGAGAAATTCCTTCAAGCTGCCAGCGTAGGCTCGGGCCATGGGCCTGTCTTCCAGGCCTCATTCCGATTCCGTTAAAAAGCATTCCTCCCAGGAAGCAAGGTGGCGCAGGCGGTAGGACACCTCTCTCCCACATCGGAGGTTCCGAGGATCGAATCCCAGTGAAGACAGGAGGAGAAGGATGAGAAGACAGGGCAGGAAACGGACACAGAGAATTGACCAGCGAATGGACACAAAAACAGCAAAAACAAGGGGTGGGGGGTGAAAATGGATAAAAGTAAATAAACAAATAAATAAATCCTTGAAAAAATAGGATGGGGGAGTAAGATACGGACTATAGTTAGTAGTAAAACTTTGACGATGCTCTTTCGTAATTTGTTAACAAATGTTTCACAACAATGCAAAGTATTTGTGGGGGGTGATGTGTGGGAGCCCTGTATGATGTTATGCATGTTTGCTTTGTAAGATCACAATGTTCACTGAACACTTATAGTTTATGTATGTTCATGTAGGAATGATTTAAAAAAAAAAAAAAAAGCATTCCTCATTCTATTACAAGACCTAAGAATGGGTTCCTATATCATTCTCCTTTCAAAATGTCACTGCAAGAATGTAATTTGATACCTAACCACAGTGTCTCATAACCAGTGAGAGCCCCCTTTGTGTGCCCTGACCTTTTCCACTCTATGTTTTGACCAGCTGCCATGCTTCCACTCTATTGCTGGGGTGGGCCTCTGATGAGACGGCCAGTCAAACCCCAGAATCCTGAAAAGGTCAGCGACGCTGGGCATGTAGAGGAGCCAGAGCTTCATGGTCCTGCCTCCCTACCAGAATGGAAAAGACTCAAAGCTAACAACAGAATTAGCCCATTTGGGATGATATAGTGCCTGAAGGAGGCTTTCACTCTTCCTCGCCCCAGAGTTTGGGACATATGCTCAGCGTTGTGCTGGTAAACGCTCTGGATGGGGAAAGTCATGGCTTGTCATCTTTGCCAATTCCTGTAGTGTAAATACTCTCATCATAATGCATTTCAAGCTACCAATGTGATGTCAGCTGACTTGCAAAATTCCTGAAAATTTAGCCATCATCCCTTGCAAGTCTGTCTAAGCCTGCTGCGTCATACCACTACACATAGCAGACAGAGAGTCTTCATAACATGGGGCACTGAGGGTTTGGGAATGCTTCTACCGCTTTTGTCTGGTGCTGGGATCCTTGACACATTCCTTCGTCTTCCCTTGTATCCATCTTTTTTTTCTCTACACTTTCTCAGTTTAAAAAAAAATAATTGCTCACATTCTTGCTTCTTTCTCTACTGATTCTCATTCTGTACATACCTTCAGATCATGGGGATCTGAAATGAGACACTTTTATTACACTATGTTTTTCACCCTATGATAGCTGAAATTTGGGCAGAGCTGGAAACAAGCAAGTCGGGCACTAAAGATTCCACAGTTGCTACAGGCACAGCTCAGCTATAAAAAATTCTTGACGCAGCCCTGCCTCTGGACGCACCTCCTAAGTGAACACCATCTGAAGGTCACCTTGAAAAACCTCAGACCCTGGATCGTGGTCCTCACAGGCAGCGGAGAGGGCGCAGGCATGCCTGAGTCGGGGGTGCATGTGGCGGCAAGGGCTGGGCTAGTGCAGAGAGGGGGGCGGCACCAGAGGAAGCTCGTCCCTCCCGGGGTTGGCATTTGGGATTAGAGGGAGTCATAAGAATGGAGGGCTCCACACCTGGGGTCCCGGCCATGATCCACTCCCCTCGAAGGCGGGTGCCTGGCTGCTCTGGGGGGCCTTCAGAAGGGGTACGTGCTCCACCTGTACAGGTTACTCCTCGCATCTTCAGATCTGAAATCATCCCTGGAATTTTATGCTCAAATGTGCTCTGGGCGCCTACAGGTGGCCACAGAGGTGAGATGCGTTCTTTGCAATGGAAGCAAAGGGAATTGATTTTTATTATAAACTCCATCATGAGTATCCATTCTGATAAGTACCAAGCCCCGGGAGGGAGAAGCTTCCTCTGGTGCCGTCCTTTGTCTCTGCAATAGGCCAGCCCCTCCCTCCACACACACCAGGCACTCGGGCAGGCCTGCGCCCACTCACCTTCCCCTCCAGGGGTGGTGCTAGTGGTGGATGAGCAGCAGGAGCTGGGCCTGCTGAGCTTGCTGGTGCACCCTGACTCTCCAGACACTGGATGCCCTCTCGGCGCAAACTCTGGAACTTAATGAGCCTCCTGACTTCCATGGCCATGCCACACCTTAGTGGAAATCTGTGTGGCCCTTTCTGAAACATTATGCTCTCCTTAAAGAGTCCTCTGAAAGTCATCAGTGAGATGAAGCCAATAGAATGAATAGAATGGACCTCTGTTGTTATTTTTAGGTACCGGGGATCGGGGATCAAACCTGGGACCTCATATGTGGGAAGCCGGTGCTCAACCACTGAGCCACGTCAGCTTCCCTGAGTTGGTTTTTTTGTTTATGCTTGTTGTTTGTTTTTTCCAGAAGGCACTGAGAACCGAACCCATGACCTCCCATGGGGGAAGCAGGTGCTCAACACTTGAGCCACTTCCATTCCCCTAGAATGGATCTTTCATGGGAAAATGTAGGCACTGTAGTTCTTCCTGTTTTCCTTCTCCCATAACACTGCCTTAACGAGCCTTTGCTCAAAGGTCGATCTTGTCTATCAGAGGGATGTGTAGAAAAGGTCCACAGGATAGAAAGGAAAGCTCAACGAGAAATGACCCGGCTGTGACTGTTGGACCAAGCCAGGTCTCCCAAGCCCGTGCTCCTCTGGCAGAATTGAGACGTGCCAGTGCTCTGCCTGCTGGTGAGCTGTTGCCTCTTCTAAAATCGGATGAAAAGGGAACACACCCACCTCCTCCATATTTCGCTGGTAGAGCCATCGCTCAATCCCAGCACCCCCAGGGGCTGGGGGAGGAATCAGGATCTAACTCTTGCTATATTTATTTTTGGAGATGTGAGTGAGGCCGTCAGCCCTGAGGAAGTCACGAAAGACTCTGAATCAGCTGGTATTTCACCCACCATCACAGGCCAGATGACTTGTGCTATCATCTATCAAACCAAAGAGTTCTCCAGACTTACTAAGTGGGACACGCCATGGCCTTGTGCAGCACGGGCATGGAAAACGTGAGTACTGTGGTACCTGCCGAGCTGCAGGCACAGGCTCCCACTGCCATGGGCCTTGGATTTCTTGAAGGGGAGGAGGCGATAGACACCCTGTGTCAACTAGCACCCCAAAGAGCCAAGGTCCTAGCACCAGCAGGAGAGAATAGATGTGCTGTGCTTTCCTCTCAAAGTTACACCCAGGTCTCGTGGCAGGGGGTGGGTGGAGGGAGTCTGCCCACGGACCAGAGGAGCCCATGTCAGCCCTCCCCTGTACACACACACCCAGCCCAGCCCCTTATTCCTTTTATTCCATTTCCTGCCTCCTCCAGTCCCAGATTCTCATGCCACCTCTTCCTCTGCTCTCTGCGACCTAGGCAAATGATTTCTCAATACCTCCTGTCTCAATTCACTATGTCCCAAATAGTTCTGCCTCTTTGGGGTGCACTGGCTGGGTCTTATGCCACTTTATTCCCCCGAGTATCCAGCCCTGTGCTTTGAACTTAACCACATGCTTGATAAAGGTCTTTTGATTTGATCCATTCACATACGAGTAACTCCAATGCGAAAATGGGCCTCCTTCCATTAGGGATTCCCAATGACTGTTGTCAGAAACTAAGGGTTTTGAGCAGCTTGAGAAGCTTATGGCAGCTCTTTTGATTGGACACACCCCCCCAGAGGCTCACTCTTGTGGAAGACAGCCTAGTCCATTATTGCAAAATTCTTATTTTAATTCTTAGACGAACCACCTCCAAGGCAAGTGATCATTCTGCTTGGAGTGAGCCTCCTCCAGGGTCCGGGAGCGTATCCCATCAAGAGGCAGCCCATCTCTTCTTCTGACTTCTATGCCACCTGAAATTCCTGCTTTATCAAGTGCTGAAATGTGTTACCTTGTAAGATACTGCCACTGATCTGACGTCACTCCTTGGGGACACTCAAGCAAGATGATTCCCCTTCTGTATCACAGCTCTTTAAACATAGAACCTGAGGTGGGATGGGGGTAGCTTCATCATTTTGCCTCGTTTTTCTCAAATAAGAAGAGCGCTTCTGCCCCTCTCCCGAAGGAGGAGATGTAGTCGTCTTACGGGCGAGACCCTGCCACGTGCTGGATGTGCTCTACTCATGGGTGGGGTAACCAAGCTTCTGAGGCAGCGTAGGGCCGGGACCCCCTGACCTCTCGGGGCTGTGGGGCTCTCGCTTGCTCTTGGCGTCTCCTGTTTCCCACACTCGCCTGGACTGAGTGCCCCGTGGTAGCAGCTTCCAGGTAGGACGGAGTCAGGGAGGTTCGAAAAGAGTCCCCCCGCCACTCTCTGTTCTTTTGGGAACTAGCTGTGCAGGGCAGGCCTGTTGTCTGCTGTTGTTTAGCTAACTGGATTTGGGCTTTTGCTTTGTCAGTCCAGTTCCTTCTCTCTCTCTGTCTCTTTATCTCTCTCTCTGAGCTTGAATGTGTGGTATAAGGAACATTGCAGGTTCACAACCCATATCTGCAGTTATGAAATCAAAAAGTCTCTGAGGGTGCGGGTATAGCTCAGTGGTTGAGCGCCTGCTTCCCATGCACGAGGTCCCAGGTTAGATCCCTGGTACCTCCTAAAAAAACAAAAAGGCTCTGAAAACTGAAAGTTTGTTCATAAGTTTGAGACCAACTCATTTGGCAGTGAAGCCTTCCGTGAACTGACAAGCCTGAAGCTGTTCGATAGTCTTTCTCTGTCCCACTTGGTGTGAATAGCCATACATTTCTGCAGTGGAAATATGAATGCATTTGACTTCAGGATGATGTTCCTAACCTCTCTGGGGTCTGAACATTGTACAATCTTTCTAAAATACAAAAAGTTCTGAATTCCAAGCTTACAGCATCTTCCCAAAGCAGTTTGACGTTTTTGGTTTCACCTTTGGATTTTTTATGGCGCAGATTGCAGATTACCACCACGGCACACCGTTTCTCCTTTGGCTGGTCACCTCGCCTTTAGTCTTCTGCCAGCAAAATCCAGAGGAGAGGAGAGGTGGGTGGCAGGATATGGGGACTCACACGCTTTCCTCCCAGGCTTCCATTTATTCACCATTCCTCCCCACACAGTGTGTTCTCCTGCAGCTTCCAGAACTTAACCCCAGTCTAGGACTGCTCCCAGCGGTGCAAGCAGAGGGCAGAGACCACTGGTCTCACAGGGAGCTTGCGTTGGCAGGAAATGCAGCCCAGGAGCTCGCATGACGCCCAGAGTTTTCCTAAGGAGTGCTGTCACCCAGCTGCAGCGCCCTCCACCTCTTCTAGCATAGCTGAGATGTGGATTGGCGCTCAGGCCTCAATATCTATTCCTTTGAAATTCCCTCTTGTAGATTAGTCCCTCCTTTTGGATTTTTGGATCCTGATTTTGTCATTGCATATATTCGGTGTCCTGCTCGGCTCTACGTCATGTGCAAATTTCTTCATTTAAATCATGGATTAAGAAATTGCACCACGATAGGGCCACCCTCCGAGCACTTGAAGTATCTCCAGAAATCTTTCCCAGGTTTGCTTTTATCCATGAGTGAGAGCCCTTTATTTATGCTCATTTAACCAATTCATAATCCACCTAATTTGTCATGAGGACATTTTAATCAAATGCTTTGTGAAAACCCAGTCCCACTATTTCCCCCACGTTTGCTGATACACGGGGGCAGTAACCCAGGCAAAGAACAAAGGGTGTGTGCTCAATTTAGCCTCGTCCTCACTGCTTCCCGTGTGATACGGTCTTGGACGGACCCCAAGCCCTTTTCCTCTTGTAACATTCACCCTTTCTATCCTAGACATAAAGTATTAAATATTAAAGTATTTTTAAAATAAATGATAAATATAATCAATCCAATTTTTCTTTTAAGTATGATATTTCCTATATTGAAAATAGCCAGCAAGTCTTCTTACGTCTTTCCCAATTCAAACCCCTTTTGTAGGGAGTAAAAAAAAAAAGATAATAGATGAATGAATGGTGAAAATCCTTGATTCTTTAGTCAGTTCTAGGTTCAGTGACTTCCTCACAATCAGGATTTTTGCTCTCATTGGTCCTTTTGGGTCTACTGTCATCTCAGTTATGGGCACACAAAGGGACTTGGGACAAAGCGATACTTAATTTTTCCTTCAATATTTTCACTGATAAAAAGAGATAATGACAACCTATTATCTGGTGGTCTCTGAAATGCCTGGTGCAACCCATGTCAGGTTCTCAAGTCACTCTAAGAAAGAAGACTACACTGCAATCAGAATCACCCACCCTCCAAGAGCCAATGTGGAGACACTTTGTGAGCCTGTGAGCTAATTGCCTATAAATAACGAGAATTGATGCACAGTCCATATGTTAAGATTTTACTACCTGCCAGGCACTGCTCTGAGCACTTTACATGAATTACGACAGCTAATCCTTAACCCGACCCTAGCAGGCAGGTGTTATTATTCCTAGTCTGCAGCTGGGAACAAAGAGGCTCAAAGAGGCCAAAATGCTGATGATGCACATCTAGAAAGTGCCAAGGCCAGCCTGGAGCCCTCAGGCCGACTCTGTGGCCCCTACTCCTAACCTCTCCACGCCCCTGGCAAGGTGGCCATGCAGGAAACTCTGGTGGATTCATAGCAAATCATGTTCATGCACGTGCTTACAAACGGGCGAAAATGTTCTAATCTTTTCAATCTGGCCTTTCCTCGGGTACCACTATTCATAAGTGTAAGGAATAATGTAGCAAGGAAGGACTGGGGAAACTGAATAGCGATCTGTTATCCCCTGGGAGAGATGCAGGCTGAAAAGATGCTAGAGAATGTTCCAGAGAGCAAGCCTGCTGGTGCTGGCTTAAAAATAATTCCCTCAATGATCTGGCATGACACATGCTATCATCTCCTTCTGCCCCCACCTTCACATGCTCTTGACAATGCAGAGGTGAAATCGCCCTCCACACACCTCAGGCAACCGATGCCTCATCGGTTCTCTGGTTCTCTGCGTCTAGAGGCTCAGACATGCTAGGCCCAGTTAGAGCCAGGCCCAGGCTCCAATGCTCTCCTGTGATGGAGCAGAAGGTTGCAGAGTCCACATCCTGAAGAGTGTGAAATGTGAGGACCTAGGGAATCGCAGAACTGGGTCCACCTCTTTTTAAGGGAAATAAAGCTGAAGCCAGAGAGGTTTAAGTCATTTGCTTTAGGCCACACAGCTAGTTAATGCCTTGTTCACCCTGGTTACCCCAGAAGTTGAACAGAGAGGGTACAGGGCAAACGTTTATCTGCGTGCGTTCAGGAAGGTCATTTGACTGCTCTGCTCACAGTTTTGTCAACTGTGAAATATGGAAATAATACCTTCTCTATTCTTTCCCCACAGCCTTCTCTACAAACAAAATCACTGACAGGCAAGAAAAAGAGGCACATTGTCATTCTTCTCCCAGTTCTTACAGACGTTGAGACAAAACAGTGTGCTGACTTGGCCAGGACCAGACGTTGACTTAGGCTGGGAGAGGAAACCAGAGAGAGGAAGGCCAGCTGAGAGAGCTCGTGGATTTTTTTTGGTTTTGATGTCTTTTTTTTTTTTTAATCAACTAAATTTTGCTCCTGGAATAGGGAGGACAATTAAGTGTAAAATGGTCATAGTCTAGCAAGGCATCTTAGATATTGCCTGGATGGACCGCTTCATTTTAGAGATGAGGACTTGCCCAGGTCACACATATGGCTGGGATCATCTCCTGACGCCAATTTCTCATTAAACAGCCATCTTACGTGTGACTTCCAGAAGGGAGGGTACTGCTCTCAGCAGACCTCGGCTCTAAAGCTGTTGGTGCCCTAGTTATGGAATGCTTAGTCATAGCCAAGCAATAGACCAACGCCTGGACTTACACCCCCATTACTTGCTTGTCTTACCTTTGCATTTCTTAAAAGAGGAAGTCTCCAAGTTTTGTATGGCCTCCTCATTACGAGCCCAGCAGCCTCGACCCTGTCCTCCTCCTGACTCAGTTGGCAAACTCATCCTTGTCTAACTGCGCACTCCTTTGGATGTCTGTGATGCTCCAGTCTCCACTTTGCTTGCACCTCCCTGACCACTATTTCCCTGGAGCTCCTTCTTTCTTTTAGGCAGAGAATCCCATGACTTCAGAAATAATTCTTAGGCAGAGGATCCCTTTACTTTAACTCAAGCTCTTGAGCTCTAAATGTGCATTTCCACATTAATATCCCCCTAAGAACTCCACCCCTCAAACCTGCCATTCCAGACGAACACGCCGTGTTCCCACCCCAACACTCCTTCCTTGACGTCCCATTTCTACACCACCATCACCCTTTCATGGCTAGCTGACCTAGAAACCTTACATTCACCTTCACTCTTGCCTCTACTTTGACCCCAGCTCCAGTTAGTTTCAAAGTCCTTCCTGAAGGTTCCACTTTGTCATGCCTCTCAATGTCCTATTCTCTCCATTCGTACTGCCACGATTCTGTTTCTGGCACAATAGCTATACTCTTCCTGCATCCAGTCATCCTCCCACTCAAACCATCCTACACACTGTGCTCATATTGGTCTTCGTAAAGCCCAGCTATGATCACACACTTTACTGCTCAGTAACCATCAATGGCGTATCAACACCAATTCTAATTCGTGAGCCTGGCATTTTAGATATGCTACATGTCCTCATACAACTGTGGTGGGTTTATTGAGCACTGATTCTGTGTCGGCACTGTGCTAGATGCTTTCCCATTAGGGTGTGTGCACTAAGTCGTGAATAGAAATGGCAAAATCTATGTGCTCTAATATTTCAACCCACGGCAAAATGAACCCAGAATTAAGTGGATTTTTGAAGTTGCGTGTTAAAAGAAAAACATTACACAGTTAGGAAATATAAACAGATTATGGGAATTGTTAATCACTAAACAGTTTTGAGCACTTACTGTGTACCAGTCTGTGGGTTAAGCGTTTATGCACTTTGACTTACTCAAGTTTCACAAGGAACCCATGAGCCATTAGTATGGCCATTTTACAAAAGACGAAATTGAGGGTTAGAGGTTAAAGGGACTTGTCTAATGTCAGAGAGTAGGGAGTAGTGAAGCTCCACGGCAACCCAGGTCTGTCTGACTTTCCAGCCCCCGCACCTAACCTTTTCCCTCCATCGCCCGAGTACAAACAGCTCCCAAGAGGGCTCAGTGTACTCTACCTCCTTCACTCCTTCCAGCTTCATTTCTCCTGGTCACATGACAGAGGAGGGTCGAGAGGTGGCATCCTTTAGGTATAATGCATGGGATTCTTATCTAAAATCCCAGATTTTGTTTTGATGGTGTTAATGGAAGACCTTGTAAATCCCATGACAAGATGGCGCCTAGGCCCAGCATTTTGACGTGCTTGTCCTGGCAAGGACGCAAGTCTAGACTGAAATGACGCAATAGCCTATGCTAGGACATCATGTCCCAGATCACACAGCACTTTCCTGCACTGTCTCCCCAAACTCTCACTGTGACCTTAAAGGTATTGTCAACAATAAATAAACTGCGGTTCATAGAGCTAAGGAGACCTGCCCAAGGTCACACTGCTCCTAACGGTCGGTCCAGGACTGCTAGTCCATCACTCTTTTTGACAGCTCCACGTGCCTCTTAAAAATGCCACTTATTCTTGGACACAAGTCATTCTCGGACAAATCTCATTTTACAGAGGTTTTCATGGTATTGGTAACAGTTACTGGACTAGAACCACATGAAATGGTCTCTGCACAGGAACATTAATTGCAGAGGATTCAGTGACTCTAGAGGTCTTCTCAGGATACAGAATAGCTTTGCTGAGGCATTTCTGTGTGAAAGAATTTGCTGTAATGTAATTTCACCCGAATGTTTCGTCATTACTGCAAATTCTGCTTCAAAAAGAGGGTCCAGCTTAACGAGCTCCTATTGTAGCTGTGGCTCTGCAGCTGACATTCCAGAGCAAACCAGAGATTAGAGGAATTTCTCTTTGGACTTAGAGATAGAGAAGGCAGGCTAGGGACCCATGCATCAATCTACCCACGCTTCGCCAGCAGGTGAGACAGGCATCCTCTGCTATTCCAGATCAAATGCACCCACCTGCCTATCATGACTTGGAACCAGAGTTACAACCTGGGACATCAGCCCAAACTTCCCAAGACCAAAGCAGTGGCCCTCATTTGATGGGGACAAACCATAGCTCTCCTTAGGAAAGCTTGGGAGGAGATTGGGAAGGGGTAACAGAGCCTCTGATCACATCCCAAGGGCCCTTGGGCAAACTTTCAGACACAGGTCCATCAAAACTGCCCACCCAGAGGAAATGATCAATGGCAAGTGGCCCATGGTTAGACCACATGACAGCAAAATGATTCCAGGAGCAAAAGGACAAAGGCTGTATATGAGGATCAGCTCCCAGCACTCAGGAGGCACGGGATGGAGGTGTGAAAAGGATTCCCTACCGACACACACACACACACACACACACTCTCTCTCTCTCTTCTTATGTCATGGTTACCAAGGCAACCCTACATGAGTCATCAAATCTCGAGGATTAGCAGCACAGGAGAAAGGCTTTTGCTTGTTTCAAGCTTTTTCCTTTCTTTCCTTTTAATAGCTTGGTCTGATGTTAGTAATAGCCAAGTATCTCTCTTACCCTCAGAAATCCTAAAATCACTGTGTTAACTCATTAAATCTTAGAAGCTTAGAATCAACTTTTTAAATCCATTTTGGTTTGGGGCAGGGAAGGCAGGACTTGACAAAAACGCCACAGTTCATGGAGCCTGGAAATGATTGCCAGAACTGTTAGCTTGGGTCGTGACTCCCCTCGGCTCTGAAGGCAAGCCCCACCCTCCACAGGACCCCCTCGGAGGCCTCTGGACTTCCCAGAGAAGCCGGCGCCCCGAGCCCCAGTCCCATGGCATCTGAGCCAGAGGGCTCTTCTTGGGCACGCCAGAGCCCCTCGGGAGAGGAGTGTGCTCGCAAGCTTTCTATTTTTGATCCTGAAAGGGCTGCACAGCTCATTGGCTGTGCTTGCTGCACAGGAAGGGCCTCCTGACAGGACCTTACCAAGAGCAGAAATAAATCAGCCGGGAAAACGAGATGACAAGTCTCGGGGGCAAAGCACAGTGTTGAAAATTCAGTCCACTCTCCTGGCCTGAGCTTAGAAGACTCTCCTCTCAGGAGGCTTTGCCTGGACCCCCCTCCCCGAGAGGCAGCCGATGGCTAATTGGGAAATGGGCCCTTTTCTGAGTGGGAAAGACAGGCACATTACTGGACCTGCCCCGTATGATAAACCTCATCCCCAGTAGGTCAGGTAATGGGTTCTAATCACTTCCTGGTGATTCATCAGCGAATGAAAGCAACTGAAGCCAAGCCAGGAAGGCAGGCCGTGTTCCCTGGGCCTTGGCTGGCCCGACCTCCTTAGCTCAAGAGTCCCCGGGTGCTTCAACTCGTATCCTAACAGGGCCAGGGTTGGGTTTTGTTATAGAGGCGGCCCTCGGCCTGCTAAGGTTCAGCGGAAGGTAACTGCTATTTGCTGGCAAGACAAAGGAAGCACAGCAATTCCACTTCGGCTCACCTCTCCCCACCTGCAAAGTAAGCTGCAGCTGTCAAGGCTTTTTATCATCAACCGTGGTGAAAAGCCCGACTGGGACCAGGAAAAGGGCTTCTTGAGCAGGAAGAAGCAGCAGCCCTTGTTTGATTATTTCCGTAGTGCTGGAGAAAGGGGTGAGCTGTTTTCTGTATTTTCAAAGCAGTAATCCTTTTCATAATCTGGCTTCTGAAAGCATAGTATGCCAGCAAGTGCTCCATCGGGCCCGTGTTGAGCCGCGCTACTCGCCAGGGTGCGTGGCTTTTCTAATCCCATTCCCACCATTGTGACGCTGAGAGAAGGCAAAACGTTTACTTCCCCGCAATGTCTACCAGCCTGGCTTCCAATCACATTTCCATGCACACCAGGCTGGGAGCGCTGGGCTCTGGGTTATTCCCTTTGGCTTGCTCTGCCCCATCCTCACCCAACTCCTTTACACCCAAATCGCACACTGGCCGCTTACCTCCTGAGCTTTTCTGTGGAGGTTAGACTCAAGACATGCTCACGGGCCTGGCTCCATGTGAGTTAGTCACACATGATTCACAGCATTGAGGAGACTTTTAAAAGGGAGTTTTAAAAATCATCCCATCTGCCTCATTTTAGATGAGGGAAAGGAGGCCCAGAGAGGTGAAGTGACTGGTGGAAGGTCACACAGCATCCTAATGACAGAGAGCTTCCTAGCTTTAAATGCAGGGTTCTGTCACCACAGCTCAGTGAGGCTCCCTCGAATCCCCTCAGGTGCCTGTTTTAGGCCTTGTCTTCCATACCTGGTTATTATTAACAATGACCAAAGATATACTGGCAAGAGGAAAGCAATGCTTTAGACCACCAAGACTTTAGTATGAATTCCTTGATCTTAGTCAGCTCCATGAATGGAGGGTCTGTTAGTGGGAGCGCCCCGTATACCGGGGAAGGGGTGGATCCTGAAAGGGGCAAAGAACCTCAGAGACAGACATCACTTATGTCATACTTATGTGGTGGAGAACATCCAGAGCTCACGGCGCCACAGCGCTCACGGGTCCATCAACTCAGCAAAGAACCTTCGCCATCCAGCTCTGAGCTGGCCAAGTACAGAGGCTGAGTTCCCAGTGACCTTGACTAAGTCCAGAGGAAGTGAGGGCCGCAGAGCTTCTGTTATGCTGAAAAGCTCTCTCCTACCCCGTGGAGGGAAATCAGGTGGCTTTAGCCTTTTGAGATTCTCTGCTGCTACTCTTGGCTCAATTCTGTTTCATTTGCACCCGTTTCCTGTATCCTGACATTTTCCATTCACAGTTATCTCACCAGCCTCATTTCCTACCTCTTTGAAAAGGTCTCCAAAACCACCTCTGAATCAAAAATAAAGTTGCCAATTATACTTATCCTAACATAGCTAAACTCTCAGTTATTCTGAGGCTAGTCATCTGAAGTTTTGCATAGGTAGATTTTTGTTTTTACCCCATTCCATTTTTAAAAGAGGAATCATTCAGTCTTGTGGAAGAGTCTTGTGGAATGTGCAAAAAAAAAAACTCCCCAAAGTCAAAACCCAGTGTCAGGAATTCATGACCATCCCCTTCCCACCCATGTCAAGTTCCTACCCCAGGTGTTTCCAGTCCCACTGACACTGAGCACCAACTTTCTAGAGCCACGTTATCCTGGCGGCTGCAATCCTTACCTCCCTTGACATTGGTACACCTGGAGTGGCTCCAACAGGGAGGCTCCGGGTTGGGTATCTTGCTTCTGGTTGCAGTGGGTGTGATTCCCTTTCCCTGCCCTTCCCACACCCTTCCTGCTGCCAGTCTTTAAATGTGATGCTCAGAGTGTGTATCCAGCACAGACGTTCTTAGCTTAGGGCCCAGTGGTTCACCCCACCTTCCATGAGTTAGCTCACTTTTGTGGATTCCTATACCTTTCAACTGTTATTTCTCTGCCAGACCTTAATGTGCTTTTCCTTCTGCTGAAACTGCCTTCGGGCTGCTTCTGGAATTATCTATTTCTTTTTCAACTCTATCCTTCAGGAGGCTGCAGCTAGGCTGAAGGCTCCTTTGTAAAGCTTCCCCCACAAAACCGAGGCTGAAGAGCAGGGGCGTTGAAACATTCCCCGGGGATCTGGGGAGCTGAGAGGAGCCTCCCGGCGCCTGTTGGAGCCTGTGGGAAAGGTTGACTGAAGCTGGGTCAGTCCTGAAGGAAGGAAGGCTGTGGCGCTGGGTGCTGGGTGAGAAATCGTCCTGGTGTCACCGCCTCGGTGTCGACGCACTTCGTCGGAAGCTGGTGTTCCGGCTCGTCTCTGCTTCTCGGCTCCTGCTGCAAGGAGGCTCTCCACCAGCCAGGGCTCACACCTGTGTGCAGCCTGCAGCCCCTAAAGAACGCTGCCACGCTGAAATGGGGCCGTGCAAACGTGCCTCTGTGTGCGTTAGCTGTGATTTTCAAAAGTACGCTCAACTTTTGAGCATGTGGAAGGCAAAGGAGTATATAAGGAAAATGGGCAGGCTTTAAACAGGCTAAGGCAGACTCAGATTCCGTCTCAGACACCTAGCGTGCACATGCGTGACCTTGGGCAAGTGATTTTAATTCTCTAAAATCTCAATTTCCTCAGCAGTAAAATGGGAATAAAAATAGCAGGTGGTTTATAGGGCTGCGTGGATTAATTAAAAGTGAATATTTAATTTCACAAAAGGGAGTTAATACCTGAAGAGTGCTTATTGTGTCCCAGGCTGTACTTCTAAGCACGTTACATATAATAATTTTGTTCTTCTACTAACAACAAAGGATCGGTGCTATTATTATCCCCGTTTTACAGATAAGGCAAATGAGACACAGGCTAAGTAGCTTGCCCAAGTCCAGCAACACCCCTAGGCCCTCTGGCGAGCAGGCCCCTGGTCTGCACCCAGGACTCAGGCCCTCCCACACCTGAGGCCAACCTGGGAAGGGGCAGTGGGACCTTAGTGCTCCCTGACTTTTTTCCCATCCACGGAGTGTAGCCGGATTCCTCTAGGCTCTTGGCTACGTTATACAAGACTTTAAGAACATGCCAGTTTAGTTAGGCCAGGAGTTTATTTAGGAAATGGAAGAAGAGAACAGAAGCGGGAGAAAATAACAGATTACACATCCCCAGGTGTAGGTGTGGGCTGCTCCAGGCAGAGAGAGAGATTTGGCTTGTGCGGTTACTCTTCAAACCACTAATCATTCCTCCCCTTGCTAATGGTCAGGGGAGGGGTCCCGGCTGTTTGCTGCTTTGATTGATCACCCCACCCATCAGTTCCAGGGGTGGGTGGGGGATAATGATAAGGCCCCTTGAGAATATCCGAGGTTTTTCCTTGATCCCAGATGAAATCTCTTCCAAATGGGGGATTCTGGCAGGGGTCTTCCAGCAGCCTTCACCTCAGGGGGTTCCAGGGCCACGTGTTTCCCAGCCTTGTTTCTCTGCCAGGTTAGACTCCTCTTCCCATTCCCTAAACTAGCCTGCTTCCAGAGGTGACCAAATGCCTGAGGAGCTCAGGGACCAGGGCCCTGCCTGCTGCCAGCAGGGGATCTCTTCCACAGACTGCTTGAGACGCCAGAATGGTGCTGATCCCGTGATTTTAGGTGACAATTTTTTTATATTTGCCGGGGGCCGCGTGCCCTCTGGTTGCCCTGCCGAAGCCCCCAGGCTAGGAAGCAGCAGGGCTGGGATTGGACCCCTGGCCCCAGTGCTCTCCATGTGCAGAACTGGCTCACAGCAAATGCTCAACAAAATGGAGTTACTATTAACTTGTAAGTGTTCTCCGGAACTTGGGCTATAAAGGAATTCCATGGTGTGTTAGGGTTCTCCAGAGAAACAAAACTGACAGGATACTTACATACATATAAATAATATATGTGTAAATATTAAGAGATTTATGATAAGATTTGTCTCACATGACCACGAGGATTGGCAAGTCCAAATTCCATAGCCAGGCTGCAAGTTGGGAACCCAGTGAAGGTTTCAGTGAACTCCCCAGGAGAAGCTGGCTGGCTCAAGTAGAGAGAAATTCTTCTCTCTATGAGACTCCTCTCATGCTGAAGGCAATCTCCCTTGTTGATTGTAGATGCAGTCAGCCATAGATGCAATCAACTAAAGATTTAAATCCGTGCAATACCCTCACAGTAACAATCAGGCCAGTGCTTGCTTGACCAAGCAGCTGGGCTCCATAACCTGGCCGAGTTGACACGCAAACTTCACCATCACACGTGGGAAAGCAAATTTGTAAAGCAAAGCATGATTTTGCCTGTGTTTTTAAGTCGTGATTCAGGGTTTGTAAAAGGGAGACCACTCGTAAGTGATCAGGGGTAAGAGCTGGTGGCCGAGGCTGGAGCATTGCTTTACAGGCCGACCAGCTCTTCCGTGAGTGGAAAGGCAGAAAAGAAGAAAACAGGGCCCTCTGTGAGGCTGGACCAGGCCAAGGAAGGGGTGGAAAGGGCAGTGGGACGGCCCCTCCTCGAGTCTTGGCGTTCTCAGGCATTGTCCTCCACTCCATCACTTCCCTGCACAGCTTAGGTACCCTGTGTGAGATGCAGCAATGTCCACTCAAAGACCACAAGCTTTTTCTTTTTTTTTTTTAGGAGGTACCAGAGATTGAACCCAGAACCTCGTACATGGGAAGCAGGCACTCAACCACTGAGCTACATCCACTCCCCACCAAGCTTTTTCTTGTTCACAAACCTCACTTATCATCAGGTAACAAATGGAGAAAAAAATTTTAAGTAGATTAAAATGATCACCATGCTACATCTCATAATTCCATTTACACGGTCTTCCATGGACCTCAGATATCTTAGACTTGCATCCTCAAGCCATTCTAAAGAGGATGGAGTCTTTTCCTCCCAGTCTGGATTAGGCCTGGCTCTGTCTGGTGGGTTTTCTTGGTCCCCAGAGGCGTGTGGCAAAGTGGGAAGGGCATCCAACTGGAGACACCTGTCGGGAGCTCCAGTCACTCAGGTGCAGTGCACGCCCTAGAGAACGAGGCAGGCAAGACAGGCCCAAACTGGCCACCCTAGTCTTCCAGGGTTCAGAGCAGGGCTTCAAGCCCAGTTAGAGGAGAAACCCAATCAAATGGGCCGGAAGAAGGTTCAGATCTGATGGACACACCCATGCCCAGGTGCCCAGGGGAGCGAATGAAACCTAGATCTCACTACTCGTAAGCTCTGGTGGACTCTCATCGACTGGGAGGGGCTTCAGCTCGTCCAGCGGTGTGAGCCTGCACAGACGGGGTCCCATGGGAGGGTCCGTGTGCTGGAATCTCCATCTCACAAGCCACTTCTGTCAGTGGCTGCACCTTATGAGGTGTCAGCATCTCGACACTCAAAACACGGTTTTTGGCTTTAGTCCACTGAAGACATCTGAATGAATCTGAAAGGTAGGAGAGCATCCAGGGTGAGGCTAAGAAGCCAAGCCACAATGCTGCCTCGAGGCTCTGGCTTGATGAGGCAGGAAGCAATGAAGGTGAAAAACCCCAGGGTCCCTTTCACCTCCCTCCTCCTCCTTCCAGCACCCTCCCGTCTTGACTACTTGTTCCTGTAGTTCTTTTCAAAAACGAGTCTTCTCTCCACATTGTTTTACAATAACTCAAATAATCAGAGAACTGAATTCTCCGAATGCTCCTTCAAAGCCCGTGATGTACCTGTATTTCCCAGCATTGGTGGTGCCAGTAAATGTGAACTGAACTGAACTCAGGTTTTGCATAGTCCCATAAGTGAATATTTACAATGAGCAAATCTCATTAAAAAATGTTACCATGACATCAAATTTAGGCCAAATGGACACAATCCCAACACCCTTTCCTGCAAATCTGTGCCTTTTGGCGAGGCAAACCTATATCCAGCAGAAATTAGGGAAGAAAAAGAGGTGGACGTGAGCTGCTGGACAGCATGTCAGAGTCATTTCCAAGTGTCCATAATTGCTCCTGGCTATATCGATTGGATAATGACAAAGAGATCTGGTTTGATTCCAAAAAGAGAAGCCACGCACAGGTGGCAGAAGGCAAAAGGAGTGCTTAATTTTTATGAACCTGTTGGCTGATGCTTGATATTAATATTTCACGTTGTCAATCTTGTCTTCTTTATTTTAAATTCAAAATGTAGAGCTAGGACTGGCTCTTACTATAACCCCAGTAACAGCATGTGGCCTTTCCACATTCTGCCCCCCGCCCCCCAAACTGTTCTAGCTAATGACAGCACAGCATTTGTCGAGCACTCTTCTGGTCTTGTCAAGCAGTTACAAGTTGAATTTTGGAAACATGTAATAATTACAAGGATTTTTTAAAAAGCTTCCCACTGCTAGATATCAGCCCTCTCTTCCGTAGGCAACAGCACTTTGGGGTCTAACTTAGGGGCCATAAATAAATCTGGATGACGGGCCTGCGTGAAGCAGTCTCGTTTCCCTCTGCGTCCTTCCTTGCCACCTCCTGTTTCTCTGTTGAGCTTACGATTTGGTTGCTAGGTCAGCAGAAGGTGAATGATTTCCTGCGTGGGTGAGGCAAAGTGGTTGCAAAATGTGTATCTTGCCTCAAATCAGCAAATGGTTCCCCAGCTGTCAGGGGGACGCTGTGAGGCTGTGATTCCGGAAGGAGCACGAGGTGAATTACCTTGTTAAGCCCGGTATCAAGTGGCTGTGGCTGCTCACCAGCTCCTTCCCCATCCTGTTCTCTCCCCAAAGTGAATCTGTTCTGTTGGCAGGTACTAGAAGGAGGGTGTCCTAAGAGAACCACCGAGTATTAAGTTGGAAGAGGTCATTTTTTTTAGCTTCTGCTCCTTACAGACAAGGGCTCTGAGGGGCAGGACTCTGGGCAGAGGTGGGGGTGATGCAGAGACGTTGGGGAGAGTGAAGAGGATCCCAATCTGGCCAATGAAATAATGCTAACAGTTTCCAAGAAAAGGGCTAATTGGATCATGCATGCAAAACAAGAGGCTACATGAGGGGAAAGAGTCAAACCTGACCATCCTAACATCTAGAGAAATACTCAGTACTGAAACAGCTTGGACTAGTTCCCCAGCAGTGGCACTGGCCCTCCTCCAGCCATAAAGCAATGTGTCGGACTTGGGGTCGATGTTTCAAGGCTCCACCCTACCTGGAAACTAGTAGCCTTGCTTCGTCTTGAGCCACATGCAGCGATTAATTCCTTCCTTACTGCGTGATAGACGCTAGGGACACAAGGAGGAGAGAAACAGTTTTTCCCCTACCTTCAGGTACTTCCGGACATACAAACAATGTTTTCAATGTGAGGTACCCAAATGAATTTATCATAAGGCAATTTCACCAACAAGGCTTCTACACACCGCCCAGTTATTACTTCTCTGTTTGGTAAGACTGAGCAGCCGTCAGTCATAAAATTATTATAAATGGAAGACATTTATTTTTAGACATTAAATGATGGGAAGTCGTAGTAAGTATCATTCGTGTAGCATTTTATGTGTGCAAAGTGCTTTGCCGTCATATTTTATGACTCGTTCTCTGTAACAGTCATGTGTGAGACGAGCGGGAAGAGGCTCTGTCTTAGAGTTAGAAGACGGCAGCAGACACCACGTACCTCAGCACCTTCCTTAAAGGTTATGTGCCTTGAGGTTTGATAATGGTCAAACACCTTTAAATTTCGTGGAATTGGCATTCTGCATGTTTAGATTTGGTTCACTTTGTCTTTTTATAACGGTTCAGATTCAAAACTCCAATTCTGAAATGTGCCGGCCACATCTGTGTGCAGCTTGCCAAGATGAGCACAGTGCCCTTGACCCAACCCTTTTAGCTTCCACCGTGATCAATAGCTGTTACCACAGCTCCACTGGAATTCCATTCCATTCTTCCGTCACGTACCCTCCAAGGCCAGAGAAACGCGCCCCTCGTCTCCATCTCCCTTTCCTTCCAGTAAGTAATCCTTGGGATGGTCCTCGTTTGCCTTCGCCACCGACTCTTTCGTTGTCATTGTTGTACTGGCATAATTTATCTTTTAAAATCGACTCCTGTGAAAAGTTTTATTTATTTAGAAAAACTTGAAGGAATCCAATAAGGAGTAGAGAGCATTCTACTACTCTTAGGGCTAACTGTGCAAATTTCAAATACTTCCTATAACAAGTATAGGCAATTCCATTTTTTTGCATTAAGAATGAAAATATCGATATATACAAAATATTAAAATACTACCTTTTGAAGAACTAGATGAAAACATTGAGGTTTATTTGATGTCTTTAGAAAGAAATTAGAAAGATTTGTCAGGGGAAAGGAAGGATATGAGCTGCAAGTGGGAAAGAATTGTCAGATAAACTAGTAAAATCCTCTCGAGTTATGGATTTTTCAGGTCTTATGTCCAGACCAAAAAATGGCAGCCTTTATTTCTGGGGAAAACTCATTTTCTCTCTTTTCCTCCTGGAGTAAGACAGTAGGATAAAGCACATGGAGAAACTCCTCCTCCTGCCCACTGTGACCAGGCTCTGCTGTCCCCGTGCCCTGGCGCCGCACGAAAGACACTGTCCAGCACCACAGGACATGGCATCACAGAGAGCACCCCTTCCCCAGTGGCCTCTCTCACCTCTCCCTGCTCCGTCCCCATCTCATCTCCAAGGAGGTAGGTGGCTCAGGCATCTACAGAGCGCTGAGAGCAGTTTCCAATCATCCTGCTGGGAAGTGGCTCTGGCCAAAGTTACATAAGAAAACAGGGATATTTTAATGAATTCCCTGGACGCAATTCCCTCTTTCCCTGGGAAGGTCACCAGAGTGCCACTTCAAGGCTAACTCCCCCACTGGGGTCAGGAACGCACCTGGCTCCTCAACAGGACCCAAAGCAAGAGGGACATCCCAGCCTTTTCCCCAGAGCAGGAGAAATCTCTTTACTTCAATAATCTTGACGCTTGTGATAAAATAAAAAGTGAACCACACAGACACAATTCCAAAGCTTCCT
The DNA here is from genome assembly GCA_029593785.1 of Cabassous unicinctus. Lineage (NCBI taxonomy): Eukaryota > Metazoa > Chordata > Mammalia > Cingulata > Chlamyphoridae > Cabassous > Cabassous unicinctus. The sequence goes on from JAQZBX010004802.1 coordinate 46,937, forward strand.
CTAAAAAGGCAAGCTGTGTATACGGCGGTGCCCCAGCAACAATCAGAAACAGGTCATCACCTTTCAGTGTTCCTGCTTTGGTCTCTAGGGCAGCAGTGCAACGTAATAGAAAATCTCCTCATACGTAATGCAAGGGTATGCTATCTAAGCACACACTTTTACCCACACCTCAGGTCAGGCAAGCCTCTTCAGAGGTGACATCAGTGAGAACAAGGAGGGACCCCTCAAACAGCCTGATTTTTAAAAGGCACGTGTTGTAAAGAGCAGCTCATTTTCTTCTCAGTGTCAGCCACCTGCTCTGTTACTCTTCCGATGGCAGAAATCCCAAAGGACCCACCATGGACCTGCTTCAGCAAAGAAGCCCCCCCTCCACTTTCTTCTACTACCTACGAGTGGGGTGGAGCTTTGGGGAGGCAGGAGGAAAGAGCTTGTAAAGTCTCACTAACTCTTCTGCTTCCACGTGCCATTCCTTCGGCAAGTATTCTCGAGGATTGTGACCACTCTGGAGGGTACGTTGACGATCAAGAGGGACTGGTCCCTGCCTGCGAGAAGCACACAGTCTAGTGCGGAAACCAGGAAAGACAGCAGGCGATTAGCAAACAAGGCTTTTGGTGCTATGAGAATATGGGGAGCTATAGAGCATAAAGGGGGGTTACTGCCTCGGGTCTGGGGGGTCAAGGAGGGCTTCCCAAAGGAGGTAGCCTTGGGGCCCTGGGCTTTGGAGCTAGATTGGAAAGGCCAGGGTGCCTTTTGCTTGGGAGAGACTTAGAGTTTAGGGGGTCAAGGAGGAACAAGGGTAAGGCCCGGGGGAAAGAGAGCAGGAGTGGGGTGCTTAACCCTGTCTTTAAGCTGTAGGTATTAGGACGGGAAGAGGGGCTAGCTTCCTTTTGCTTTGCCATGACCCAGGCAGAAGTCAATTTTAGGGATGAGAGGCATCTTCAGGTTGTCCCCTGCAGCATGCATTTCTTGACATAGGACAGGCAACTGGGCAAGGCTCAGACCCAGAGAAAACAGGCTCCCCCCACAGGGGCTTAAAAGGGTGGGAAGAGGTCCTCTTCAAATCACTGTTGACAAGTGCCACACCCAGGCTCAAGGGTGAAAGCAGAATGAGCTCAGGCAAGGCAGTCAGGAAACACTCTTTGTTTAATTAGGGGTGTGCCTCAGCCAGTCCTTTGACCACCCCAGACCTCACTGCCCCATTTAACTTATAGGATTAATAGTACCTCCCCTACTCAGTCAACAAGTTTGAGGGACCATAAATTCAAATAATAAATAGAAAAAGCTAAAGATGCATAAAAATGAAGGCCACGATTATGTCCAGCTGTGTGTCAACTTGTCCATTAGCTTCTGCTTCTAGGTTACGTATTCCCCTCCCACAGCATTGATTTTCTTGGGTTTCCCCCTCATTTACCCCATCCCCTATCAGACGTTGCCTCTCTCACCCCCCAGTCACTATCCCAAATCACTTGGTCAACAGATGCTAATCATACGGCCACGGCTGAATCATTCTGAGCAGTGGCCTATGTCATCGCTGACACCATCAAAATATTCCAACACCCCTTCACTTCAAAGCCCATAAACCCATATTCCCCAAGTCTATTCTGTGCCCAGTACATTGTGCACATATGTATTTTTATGTGTATGTGTCTATATACATATATAAGAGAAAGGAAGAATACACCAATATACTAATATTTGACTTGGTGAAGATAATATGACTTTTATTTAACTGTATTTTCCAAAATGAGTATATATTATATATTAAGAAAAAGTACTTGTTTTACTTGGCCACTTGATTGCTACTAAAGGTCAGCTCCTGATACAAGTAAACACAAAACTTATCCTCCTGAGGTGTGCTCTTTCTTTTAGTTTGTGATTTAGCTTTCATGTCTGACTTAATAAGCTGAATAAAGGCAAACTGAAGTCGTGCGGGTTCTCAGGTTTCAGTTTGTGCTGAAGATAAGCCACAGCCTCTGTCTCACGTGGGCATGGCTGGCTAATGAAGCCAGTTTGCGGCATCACTTCCTTGAGAAATTGTTGGTGGCATCAAAGCTGGCTGTGGGTCTTAGAAATCTCGTGATGTGGGCTCACCTGCCTTGGCACAGCCAGTTTCCTTCATTACTTCCTCTTCTTTCTCCTCCAGCAATCCCGTGTCTGTGTGGCCACCTGCCCTCCTTGGCTCCACCCTTCTTTGCCTGTGAACTCTGGGGCAACATCCTCCTGGATGCTCTTTAAGAACGTCCGCTTCTTCTCCAGACCAGTCACTGAATTCTTGAGATCAGAGTACAGCAGTCTCCTTTACCCACCTTGTGCTCCTAGCGTGCTTCATCTTTTGTCTCAAAAGTCTCTGTTTTCTTTGTCTTGCTCTCTGTGTTTACACACTGGCTTAGATGTTTACTTAGGGGATTGATTATGGACACCATAACGTGGAGGGGCCAGCGCTCATTGTAAGTGGTAAGACAGGATCTTTCTTAGGGAGTTCCCCCAAACCTTCTGGAGTAGTCCAGATGCTGTCCATTGCAATTTAGAGAACAAAACGCAAAACCCCTTTCTTGGCACTCAAGACCCACAATCACTTGGCCTCTGCCTATCTATCCAGGCTAATCTGCCACAAATATCCTATGTGAGTTCTCTCAGGAGCAAGACTCTTCCTTGTGCTCTGACCCCAACCTGCATGTTTACATCTCAATGCTTTTTACAATCTACTGCAGCCTCTCCATCCCTTAATCCCCAGCTCAGATATTATGTATACTGTGATTTCCCGTGACCATTCCAGCTAACAATGACTTTTCCCACTCATTTGGACATTCTTATATAATTTGAATATATGCATAAATTAAAAATGATGACCGCACACATCCACAATAAGAAGAGATGAACCCAGATGTCCAACATTCTGCTTTTTATATCCTGGTGAATATGACAAAAGGAATATAAAAATGGGAAGAAATTTTCATTGGGACTGTAACCTAGGGATGGGTGCTATTTACATGCCAGAAACTATACAGACTATGTAATTAGAATATCCCTCAGATATTGTGTAGGTACAGGTCAAACTGAAGAAAGGCAGCCTCACACTTCCCCCTCACAAGTCAGAGAGGAGCCTTGGAGAAGGAAGTGGATGGGACTTTGGTGGAAACCCTTACTAGAGAGGGTAAGAGATGGCAATAGTATGAATTCATATCAACCATCTCTCTTAAGATATGAGAGCAGGGCTCTGAGAGTAACCAGGTAGGGAGAATTCACCCATCCTGTGCATGAGAAAAAACAAAAACCAATTTTTAATCAAGGAAAGGATTTTGCAACAAAGAAGGACAATACAACCCTCAAAATACACATCCAGATGATAACTTTTGGAAAAGATTTACCACAGGAAACAACTAAATTTTAGGAAAAAATCTGCCAGCACCCACACAGCCATGTTTATGCAGTTATGTAGAAAAGAACATCTTATTTTCACTTGTGTAGGTAGGAAAGGGCAAAGTTTTCTCCTCCGCCTACAGACTTTCCACGGAGTGGCCTCCCCTGGTCCAGGATTCTCTGGGCCATGTCAGCTCCATCCTTGACCCATAGAGCAGGCTGCAGCATCCCCTTCTACTCCCCATGCTGCAGGAATTTGCTATAATTTCATATCCTTTGGTTCTCCTTTCCATTATCTGAATTGCTGTGAGCTCTAACTTTTCTATTCCTTTACCATTATTTATTAGGGCATCAGAAGTGAAAATAGATAAATGTATGTGTTCAGACTGTCAATTTCATCTGGCAGGCTCTTGATGTCTTAAAGCTACCGATTATTCCCAAGTTAAATTACATTTAATGAAAGTTAAATCAAATTACAAATGGAATATTTTAGAATTTAAATAAAATGAATTAAAGGGAGGTTATATGGAAGACCAAAAAGAAAAATATGAAACACAAGAATTATTATAGGAATGTGCCCATATGATCAGATATCAAAATATGTTATTTGGCAAAATATATAAATAAAACAGAATGATTTTAGTAGACTGGCAGATCAGTGGAACAGAAAAGAAAAACAAAACACAGGCCTAAGTATATTCAAGAATTTAAAATGTGATTAAGACTATTTCAAATTGGCAGGGGGAGGATGAAGTTATATAATAAAAGATGATGATGGCAAATTTGGCTGATATGGAATAAAGATAAAACCAAATTTTTACTCTTAAATCACACTAGAATATATTTCAAATAGACTAATGAGTTAAATGTTTAAGGAAAAATGAGAACCAATAACAGAAGAAGGTAAAAAAAATAAACAAAAATTTAGCCAACCTTGGGGTGGCAGAAACCTAAATAACACAAAAGGAGGAGGAGCCATAAAGGAAAAACTGAAAGCACTGAGTATGCAAAAATGTAAAACTGTAAGCTTAAAAAAAACTTTTAAAAGGCATATAACTTTAAAAAATGCAAGGTATATGTGACAGTTTGAAGTTCTTTTCTGCATCCCAAAAGATTATGTTCTTAAACTAATCTATTTCTGAGGGTGTGGGGCCCTTTGATTGCATTAGATTCAGTTGAGGGGCCTTTGATTAGATCACTTGATAAGATCACTTTAGGGCTTTTGATTGAACTACATCAGAGAGGTGTGAGCCAGGTTGGGTTACTGCCTTCTTGCTGGGTCTGATATAAAGGGAGACAGAGAGAGAGAGAGAGAGAGAGAGAGAGAGAGAGAGAGAGAGAGAGAGAGAGAGAGAGGGAAATCCTGCCATGTGAGAAATGACTGCCCTGAAACAGAGAAGCTGGAGAGGCTGAAAGAGGTCCCAGAGTCTGGAACTAGCAGAACACAGAGGCACGGAAAGAGCCTCCTGAGGGACTGGGCCCACAGAGCAGCTCAAGGCTGAGGAAATAGGCCCTGCCAAATGCCTGATCACCACATGGGAGGACACCAGGATCAACAGTGTCTGACTTTGGTGAGAAAGCATTTCTGATGGTGCCTTGATTTGGACTTTTCACAGCCTCAGAGCTGTAAGCTTTTATCAAAAATAAAATTCCCCTTATAAAAGCCATCCCATTTCTGGTACTTTGCATTGGCAGCCCTGTGGCAAACTAAGACAACATATGACAAACTGGGCAAGATTTTGTAAAATATGTGATGCACAAGGGAACATAGTATTAGTATATACACACAGAGGTTTTTAAATCAGTATGAAAACTATGAACACCCAGTGAGAACAAGGGGCTAAAGATATGAAAACGCAATCCAGAAGAAAAGAAACAGAAATGACCAATAAACAAGAAACCAGTATTATGGTGTTACAGGTTGAATTTTCCCCCAAAGATATGTTGAAGTCCTAACCCCCAGCACCTCAGAATGGGACCTTCTTTGGGAATAGGGTTGCTGCAGCTGGAATTAGTTAGGATGAGGTCCCATTGGTGTAGGGTGGGCCCTTAATCCAATATGGCTGGCGTCTACTAAGAGGAGAGACACACAGGGGAGAAGGCCATGGGAAGGTGGAGGCAGAGGCTGGAGGCAAGCAGCTGCAAGCCAGCGAATGCCAAGGACGCCAACCACCATAAGAAGTTAGAGAACAGCAAGGAAGGAGCCTCCCCTAGAGCCCTCAGAGAGAGCATGGCCAGGCCGACACTTTGATCTTGACCTCTAGCCTCCAGAACTGCAAGAGAATAAATCTCCATTGCTTTAAGCCACCAAGTCTGTGGTAATTTGTTACGAGAGCCCTAGGCAACTGATTCACCCTGTTCAACTTGTCTAGTAAGCAAAGAAACAAAAATTCAAACAAGATATCATTGTTGACTACCAAATTGGCAAACATTTACAAAATGATGATATACAGAATTGGTCACAGATGAAGGACATAGGTACTCTGGTGATTTTTTTGTTGTTGTTGTTGTTGCAAATTCTTACAGCTTTTTTGAAGAGCATTTGGACCTGTGTATCTTTTAAAATCTTTTAATATATTCATGTTTTTCAGTCCATTAAATTCACATCTAGGAATTTTTTTTAGCAAGATATTTATAGATATACACCAAAATGTATGCACTGCATATCAGTTTCAATCAGCATAATGCCCCAAAAAAGATTTGTTAATTATTACACATCCAAATGATGGTATACTTTATATCCATAAGATACTTTTAAATAATATTTAATAACTTTGGGAAATCTTATCACTATAGTAAGTGAGAAGGCATATTTAAATGTGTGCAACATGATCCAAATTTTGTAAGAAGAAATGTAAACACATGTACATTCAAAAAGCCTATACCAAATGTCAATGATGGCCATCTCCAGGTCATCCATGGCATATGGGTAATTTAAAATTTTTTCTTATATTTTTATATATTTCCCAAATTTCCTACAATAAATATATGTTACTGCGGTGGTTTGGAGCTATGTATCTCAGAAAAATATGTTCTTAAACTCAATTCATTCCTGTAGAGTGTGCACCCATTGTAAATAAGATCTCCTCAAGGTGTTACTTCAATTAAGGTGTGACCCAAATGAATCAGTTGGGCTGTAATCCAGATTACTGGAGCCCTTCATAGGCAGAGGGCAAGTCAGACACAAAAGCCAGAGATAGAAGCCAGAAGCTACCTGGAAGAAAAGGAGAGGCCAGAAAGGGCTGCCATGTGCATTGCCATGTGACTGAGGAGCCCAGGGCCAAGTATCACTGGCAGCCAGCCCCAGAACGCCAGTCAAGGGGAAGAAAGCTTCACCTTGATGATCCCTGGAATTTGGACTTCTCCTTGCCTCAAAACTGTGAGCCAATAAATTCCCATTGTTCAAGCCAATCCAGTGCATGGCATTTACTTTAGCAACAAGGAAACAAAAAATCTTTAAAAACATAAAACATATTTAAAAACAAATAATGATCTTCTTAACTAGAATCTAATTTCCTCAAGGGCATCTTTATTGAGCCTAACATCTATAGCATTCTCATTCCTACAGGATTAGGGCCCAGCATATTGTTTTAAATGTAGTGGATAATACAGAAATATTTGGTTAAAAAAACTTCCCTCTTGGTTTTTCTGTTTTCTTTTTCCAAAGAGGATTTGGCATATTTTTAAAATGTTGAGTCATCATCTAAGACCTGCTTTTCATGTGGGCATGTGATAAATGTCATTGCCTGCTCTATTGGAAGCAGAAGGCAAACCCATTGCCTGAAAGAGTTAATGTTGACTCTTCTGGCCACCTGTTCAGCATCTGCCACATGGCCTTCATTTCAAAAGCCACCAACCCAGGAAAGGGATTTTGCTTTGCAGTTGATTTATACACAAAGACGGGGCCAACGCAAATACAAAAGTCCCGGTCCACAAATAAACATTTTTTAAGCAACCCAGACAATGAAATGGATGACAGCCTTTTCTCCCAGAACTTTTTTCTAATTGCATTTTATTGATTTTTCAGAGGAAATGAAAAAAGCTAAAGTATAATTGACTAAAAGAAATAGAGGTAATAAACCAAGCCACATAGTCATGAGGAAATGTGTGTACACGGTGAAATAACTCTGATATGAAAATCTATTCCATTCTGTTGAAGTCGTATAATTACCTACACAAACTGCTTTTGTTGTTGAAGCACTGGGTGAGGTGCTGTGATTCAGAGCACTGTGAGGTGAGACCAGGTCTCTTTCCAAATCTGTATGTCCTCTGGGTATTTTAAATTCTAAATTTCAAAAGCATGCCAGTTATCACGACTGAATTCTGAGCTCTCCCTGAAAAACCCTGGAGGAGGAGACTGAGTGTGTGGGAAGGGGCCTGTGGATCTCACCAAGGCATTTGACAAGGTCTCTTGATATCCTCGTAGCCAAGACAATTAACTAGCATAATCTCCAAAGTGGATGGAGGCCAGTCTGGGGTGAAGGGGTTAGTGGTGTACCATTGTATTTGCAACATAATTATCAATGTACCTTGAATGGGCAATTCTACGGGGTTAATCAGAATTCGGACCAGGGGTGGAGGGATCAAGATGGCGGAGCTTCAAGTTACACATGCCCTGTGACCTGATATTTGGGTGTTCCTGCTGCTCACCCCCTGTACAGCTATACTTGAGTCATCAGCCAGTGCTAATTGATGGGAGAGAATCATACCCCTCTGACGTGTGGGGGTAGGAAGAAAGGTAAGAACTGATGACACTGATGAAAGTAGATAAGGCAAGCTCATCCAATCTGTGGGTAAATCTTAGTTAATAGTCATTCTCTAAACTGAACTTGACTGGTTGAAATGAAGAGATGAATGTAACAAGAAGCCATTTAATAGGGGAAATGTGAGGTCTTACCTTTGCGTCCAAAGCTTCATTGCACAAGCACAGGGGGGTGGATATGGCTAAGTGGTAGACTTTGTGAAAAGTGCGGAGGGGGCTCAGGTACTATGGTGAGGGCCAACCAGAAAGTCAGTCTAAGCAATATTTGCAGACTTACAGACTCTGGAATGCAGAGGTTGTCATACTCTCTTTTGCCTTGGTCAGACCACACCCAGAGGAATGAGTCTCGTTCTCTGGTGCCATCTTTAAAGAGGACAGAGACCAATAGGAGTGGGTCCAGAAGAGAGTAACAGAAGGCTGTAAACCAGAGCAGAGGAGGGATGGAGCCTTAAGCCTAAGGAAGGAAAGACTTGGGAGTAGGTGGAAGAGCATGAACTATCTTCAAAGGTTAGAAGAACAGGGAGAATCTGCTCCAAGCCTGGTGGGTCCCTCCTCCATGCTTTCATAGCACCATGTGCATGTCTCTAATATGGGAGAAACTTATCTCTGTGCTCATTCTTTCCATGAGATCATAAGCTTTGTAAGACTGAATCTTACTTTGTCTCCTCAGTGTATAGTAGGTTCTTGACCAGAAGAGAGAGGAACTGAACTTATGCTTGTCTCCTAGAAATAGGTCGCACTATGACCAATAGTTGGGAGCTGTAGCAAGACAGACTACAGCTCAGTATAAAGAAGCGTTAAGCAATAGAGTTGAACGAGATGACATAGCCTACCTCAGGAAGCAATGCCTTCAGATCGAGTGACCACTTAACAAACTGAAAGGAGTTCAAAATTCAGATGGGCAGTTGGAACGATGATGTTTGAGGAGATACCTCCCAAGCCTGTGACTTGTGATTCTATCCAAAGGCGCACAGCATTCTTCTTAAAAAGGAGGAGAACGGTTAGGTGCTGTAAAGAAGGATCTAAGTGCTCTGAGAGGCGCAGGAAGGCCTGTTTCTGGCTTCCTTGGCCAGCACCTAAGGAAGACGCTACGAGAGGCTGGCCCCAGCTCCCAGGTCAGACACAACCTGGTAGTTAAGACAACACGGCAGCGAGCTTTCTCTCGGTTTACGGGTCTTAATTCCCCCAGGTAATCATCCTCCTCAATTTGCTGCACTTACCCTGACTTCCTGTCTCTTCTCTTTTTTGTGCCTCAATTACAAAATTTCCATAACGGGACTGCTGGCTGCATCGCTGACTCGTCTACGCCAGCTTGAAGTTTCCATCTAGGGTGCTGTGAAGGGAAGGACACGGGGGACGCGTCACTTGGCACTCTGGCCTAGGTGTGTGTGGGTGTGGTGCAGGAAGTGGTCCCGGCAGAGGGAAGCGCTGTGGGCTGAGGGTCTCAGCTCCCACTCGGGCACAATCTGGGGTGGCCTTGGGTGCTGCAGCAGCCCTGACTCTGGGCACCCAGGGCAGACCCAAGGGGAAGACCCCCCCCCGTGTGGATGGGCCCCTGGGTGGCATGAGGAGCCTCCCAAGCAGCAGCTGGGAGCTAGCAGGCCTTCCAGCAGCATGCCGGATCTCCGCAGTGGGCTTCTGGCCTAGTGCATCTCACCAGGCTTCTTCCCCATTCCCCAAAGAGAAACAGAAGGAATATAAGGAATGGAGGCAATTACAGAAAGCCTATCTCATGGGTGCAGAGCCCAAGAAAGCCAACAACTAAAATGACCTCCCAGTCACCCCCTCCCCAGATCCATTCTGGGTTTCCAAGACAGGGCTGTCAGGAGAGCTTTGTCCAGGTACCAGGGGTCAGGGGCACGGAGCCCACAGAGCCCAAAGGCAAGCCGGGGTCCCATGCAGGGGATTTTAGATTATTTCCTGTGCTCTGTGCCAGGAAGGGTTTGGCATTTGCAATGGGCACTGAAACCTTCTACACCCAGTAATGGTTTGGTGCTGGCTGAAGAAAACATTGATAGATTAGCCGGAGCATTTACAGGCCAGGGATCCAAGTGGGAACAAAATTAATTGCTCAGTTCTCACACAGAAATGCCATCAGGTAACTTCTAGAGGCATCTATTCTCTCCGCCTAGACCTATTTCAGAAAATCCTATTACTTGATTCCTGAATGGCCCAAATGCTTCCTGCCCAGTTCACAGAATGCTTTCTCCCTCTCCATATCAAGTGCCACACAAGCGAGCGGCTTCAGGCTCCACTGGAAGGCAGAGATAAACCCCAACTCACTTAAAATAGGAAGCAGGGCGCATCCACAGATGGACAGCGGCCAGATGCAGGCAGTGTGTGTGTGTGTGTGTGTGTGTGTGCATGTCGGGAGGGGCAGTGAGCCGGTGGAAAGGCGGCCTGCAGGAGTCAGGAGAGCCAGAGAGTCTCTAAGAGAATATCCCAGACCATTTCCAGTGAGGCAGCTTCTCTTCTCTGATCCCATCCACCTGGTCAGCACCCTTCATGGGGTGGCAAGGGATGGTCACAAGGCTGTGGACACCATGCTGCCACCAGCCACTAAAGGGGGAGTTTGTGTCTTCCTCGTTGACTTCTAGAGATGCTGAGCTATTGAAAAACAGCCACCTGATCCTACCCCCCTCCCCAGACGTGCACGTAGGCCCACATGCCCCAGCTGAAGCCTGGCGGTGTGGACTGCCCTTGCGCTCAGGAGCCTCAGGAGCTCAGCAGGCTCAGCTCTGTGACAGCTGTGAAGCGGGCATAGCACACCTGCCTCCCGAGGCTGCTGGGTGTGAGATGATATGCATGGCCCTAGCACTCAGTAAACACCCCACAGTAGTGCTGCCAGCTTCAGGATGGGGACAGTGGGTGTCTAAGATCCCACAGGGCTAGTCCCACTTTTGGAATAATTCCTCTTTAGGGACCCTGGACCTTGAATCTGGGCAATTGTGGTTCTCCGCCCCTCTCCACTCATCCACCTTCTGTCTCCTGTGAGAACTGATCTATCTCTACAATATAACCCTTAGACCTAGAGTGTAGTAAGTGGAAGCAAATGGAACTAATGGCTTTTTTCTGTACATTTTTGGTTGCTGGGATTACTTTAGGTACTTCTGTATATATTCCCTTATTTAGGCTCATGGGCCCAGAAACCTATATAGATTTTTCTCAACTATGCGTTTGCCTTTCTTAATTGCAAATCAGACTTTTGTCGCAGGGAAAGGACTGCCCATCCATTCGCTCCTTCGCTCACGCACTCGTCGAATCGACACGCGTCTTCTGAAGAGCTACCGCCGCCTTTCCTGAGCGAGCACTGGCGACGCAAAGGCAGATCAGGCTTGGCCACCCTCCTGAGACGCTCGTGGTCTGCCAGAGAGCATGACAACGTGGCAGAGGGAGGGGCGCAGGGCTGTCAGAGAGGCGGAGCCCCGAACTCTCCCTGGAGGTGTCAGAGAAAGCACAATAAAGAAATGTGAGCGCTGAGCCCCGGAGGCCGAGTCTGCTGGTCAGGGGAGGGCACGGCTGCAATAGGCACCCCCTGGGCAAAGCCTCAGAGCCCTGAAAGTGCACAGAGCATGCAAGGGACATTCCAGGTATTTGCAGCGGTGAACAAAAGGGGGCTTCCAGATGCATCTCCAGGGAGCTGAGATGGCCAGCAGTGCTG